>JABFEX010000553.1:0-20963 GCA_013623515.1 Fusarium illudens | reverse complement strand
CTTGAACATGGCATCGGGGTCGAGGTGGGTGGGCTCCTGGGCCTTGGGCTTGGGCGCGGCGGGCTTCGGGTTCTTCTCCTGCTGCTTGGCCTTCTCCTCACGCTGGGCCTGGGCAGCCGCCTTCTTGGCTCGCTTCTGAGTGCGCTTCTTCAGCTCGTTCCTCGTGACCTGCTCTCCCGTCACCTCGTCAAGGACCAGCTTGACAGTGGCCTCGACCACTTCAGCGACAGGATCCGACATGGTGAGAGTGTATTTCGAGATCGGTCGGTCGGTAGTTCTATCGTCGTCTGCTCTCGCAGTCTCGAGGTACTTGCAGAGATAGATCGAGTTTGTTTGATCTTTGAAGTCGTGGTGGGGTTATTTTCTGGCGGTGGAAACTTATCATCGGGAGATGCTTGGTGGGGGAGGGGCGATGGACGCACAGTCATACGCCGCAATTGGATGGGATTGACTCACACAGATAAGCGATAAGCAGCAAGCAGCGGTGCCTGAGCACCTGAGGTACAGCAAGCTGAGAAGTTGTCTGTTGGATGATTCCAATAGTTGGACTAGAAGCATGGATCGAAGTTCGACTTTATAGCGGTTGAATCCTGTCGGGCTGTAGAAAGATGGAAGGTGATCCAGTCTGTTACATAGCATACACGCCAAATGCCCCTGCCTGGCTTAGGCTGGCAGATAGTTTTCTTGAATCGTGTAAAGCTTCCATAGGTAGGTAGTCCAGTGGTAATTGTCTGTCCAAGTGGTTCGTTAAGCTTCAAAGGACTTTGAGGTGGATTGCAAATGACTCCAGTGTGGCTTACTTTGGGTCCTTGCTTACAACAATGGACAGACATTTTGAACAACATACTTTTCTTTGAGAGTCTAAGTTTGAAGATAGTTGCGGAATACTATTACAAAAAGCCAAACCTCGAGTCATAACTCTCGAAAAACACATAACTAACTTGGGAGAACTCAAAAGGACGTCATATAGTTGGCGGGCGAGAATGTGGTTACCACCGAGAACCCGAACGATATTAAAGTCCAGATACAGGCTTGGAACATCACCACATTTTTAAGCATCATATAAAGATCGGACTTATTTTTGACTGCCGCAGAAAAACCAAGTGGGTGTCAACTAATTCTTCATGTCATTGACGCCTCTTGACATCGTCGACCCACAGGAAAGATTGGCGCCGAAGCGGAGTTCTCGTCGTCTTAGTCCGAGAATCTAGTATATAACCGTTCGCCGGGAGCGAAAGCGTTTTGCAGACTCAAGTCGAATACTCATAATCTCGAGTTGAACTCTCAGAATGTCTACTACTACGACAGCCGTGGAGCTCTGCGAGCCCATGGAAAGGACTTCTCGTGGTCCATACATACCCGACACCAAGCAAGAAGCAGACTCATCTGCAGATGAAATCCTAAAAGCTTCCCGACTGGCGGATTCTACAGTTCCGGATGGCGGATACGGCTGGGTCATCGTTGGAAGCGGTGCCGTGATGCTCTGGTGGGCTCTCGGGACGACATATGCATGGGGAGTGATGCAAAGGGCACTCGTCGAGGATGGCCTATCAACGCCCGCAACGCTCTCGTTTATCGGGTCGCTGGATGCGGCGCTGATGTCGGCCCTCGCGATTGTAAACTCGAGGTTGATGCGGGCGATCGGGATGCGAAATACGGCAGTGCTTGGAGTAATCGTGATGGGCGGGAGTGAGATTCTGAGCTCATTCGCCGTCAAGAACCTGGGCGCACTATTCTTTACCTCGGGGGTGTTGATGGGCACTGGTGTCAGGTAAGTTGCTCATGGCCCTCCTGTTATCAATGTGGAAGTCTAATAGGGGTTCAGTCTGTGTTCAGTGGTCAGTTTCATGTCGGCTCAAGGAGGGTGACACTCGAGTTAACAAGCGTCAACAGGTTGCCTTTCCAGTGATTGCGCAATGGTTTAGCACCAAGCGTGGTCTTGCCAACGGCCTCATGTTTGCTGGAGCCGGGTTTGGCGGTGCCACGCTCAGTTTCGCAGTCGATGCTCTTATCCAGAGGCTCAATATCTCGTGGGCGTATCGGATTCTCGGCCTCCTTACTCTGGCCACCGGCCTCCCGGCTGCCTGGGCTATCAGAGAGCGAGCCCCGACACATACTCCCGGTTTCATCGAATGGTGAGCTGCGACGACGAGCTTACGATGTCGGCTGGATCTGGGTTGCTGACATATCCAGGCAATTGTTCAAATCATTCACCTTCGACCTGGTCTTCTTGGCCAGTGCTGTGGGAACATTTCCGCTGTTTGTGCCACCCTTCTTTCTTCCGTTGTACACAAAGTCCCTCGGGTTATCGTCGACAACTGGGGCAGGGTTGGTGGCGGGTTTCAATCTTGCGTCGGCCTTTGGGCGGATAGCCTGCGGACTGGCTTGCGACAAGCTGGGATCCCTCAATACGCTGTTCCTTTCTCTTATCTTGGCGGCAATCAGCATGCTAGCGATATGGCCTGCATCGACGACTTTGGCACCTATGATCGCCTTCGTCTTGATCAACGGAGTGTCGAACGGCGGGTTCTTTTCGACAATGCCGACCGTGGTGAGTAACGTTTTTGGCAGCGCACGGGTCGCAATGGCGATGAGCATGATCCTCACGGGCTGGGCTGCCGGATATTTGATGGTAAGTTGGGTCGGGGCTGAGGAGATGAATGACGAGAGATCCGGCTGACGCTCGCCATCGCAGGGTGCGCCTATCGTAGGTTACCTCCTCGAGGTGTATGGAGGTGCCGACGCTGGGCTGCAAGCATATCGGCCAGCCATGTTTTACGCGGGTTCTCTTGCTTTGGCGTCGGCGGGGATGGTTGCAACGGTGCGATTGCGCAAGAACCGGTCGCCTTGGGCCAGACTCTGAAAAGGCTGTGACCTGCGTGAGAACAAGTGTCTCCATGGTGTAGTTATTGCGTACAACGGATGGGATGGGAGTGATGGTGGTTGTCGAAAAAAACGGTGGTTATGACGAAGGAGAGACAGGGTGGGGGTCACCCGCGATGCGTTTGGACGAGCTTTGAGATGAGCCACAGATTTCAATGGCTTTACGTATCCTTTACAAGGGATGTGAATGGTCGAGGCAGTGCGTGAGATAGACTCAAGGCAAACCCCCCATTTCCGACATCCGAACCCCCCGTCGAGACGTGGGATACTGTCGCCCGGAGCTCAATCCGCAGCACAATCGTCATCCCCAATGTCAATGTCGTGATATGCCTGGCAGGTGTTGCAAGCGGTCCCGGTGGAGCTATCAGCCCACATAGCGCCCGATGACACTGGCTGGTGCTCACCTGGGGACTGGGGTGCACATTCTCCCCGAGAAAGGCCTGTGGCACAAACCCACCTTGGCCGGCGACCCGGTCTCGCGGAGGGAGAGCTAGTCGTCAACGGCCCCTCGGCAGCCTTAGGCCGCCCTGAGCCCTCGCACGCCATCGGCTGCTCGCCATGGGCAATTGGCAACTTCACTAAAGACCTCGAGAGGTCCTCCCGACAAGCGACTCTGGAGCGTCAATCGCATAATCATGGGCTGCCGAGTTTGTCGCGCGAGAAAGGTACGTTTTCCCTGCCCTCCTAGTCGAGTCCGACTGCCGAGATGCCTATTCTGACCCTGTTGTACTTGGTGTAGGTCAAATGCGACGGCCGACCCAACGGGTGCCGCAATTGCGAGCGCCTCCAGCTTGAATGCGTTGACGATGGCGGTTCCAAGTCTGGCCATCGTTCAGTTCCTGTCTCTCTGCGGAAGATCCGGACATACCGGTCCTGCACGAGCTGTCGCGTCTCCAAGACCAAATGCGACGGCGACCGCCCGAAATGCTCGCGATGTAGCGCCAGGGACCTCGAGTGCCAGTACGACGGCGGCTCGGCTCCTCGCTGGGCCCGCCACCTGAGCAAGGCGCCCACCTCAGCTTCGACCGAAGAGGAGTTTAACTCTTCTCACGACGCCTCGTCCATCGCCGGGGAGAGCACCACATCGCCCAGCTTGATCCAGTCCCGAGAAACCGACGACGCGCCGTCCAAGTCCCAGAGGTCCATCACCCGAGAAACGAGCAACGCCGTCCCCCCGATTGATTTTTCTGACGACACCGAGTTATCTATCCATTCATGGTATTTATATCAAACAATTTACCACAAAGACAGGACATGGTTCTGATATATTACAGGCTTGTGTCACCGGAGCTTCCGTCTGGACACAATATCCGTACCGTAGTTGACCACTACTTTGCAAACATCCACCCCCTCCGATGCTTTGCTTTTGTACACAGGCCGTCTTTCACCCGGCAACTCGATAAAGGTCTTGAAAATGATGATGAAAAGGCCTTGCTGTACACCATCTGCGCACAAGGAGCCAAGTATGACCTCCCCCTCTGCCCTCGGACACATTACTGACAATTTAGATTCTACGCCCTGAGCCTTGAAGTAGAAGACCAGGACGCCAAGGCAAGCTTGATTCGCGCCGCAGGGAATCGTTGGGCGCAGAAAGCTGAGCTGTTGGTTCTTACCAACTTTGGCAAGATTTCCATCCAAAGGCTCATGGTACGTCTCACTAGAGCGTCGCTTCAAGGCAATAAACTGACATATGCTTTCATCAGACATGTGTTTTGCTCTATGACTTCCATTTCCGCTTAGGAGAATACACTCAAGCCCTGATGCTGAGTGGTCTCACTGTCCGGATGGCCCATGCCTTGCAGCTCAACGTCGAATACTCCCCTGACATCCTCTGTGCCGAAGCAAACGAATCTGCCCCGCCAGCCGTCGAAAAGGAAAGCCGCAGGAGGCTGATGTGGGCTTGTTACATCTTGGATGCCTGGACGGGTAGCGGCGTTGACCAGTTGACCTTGCTGCGCGAGGCAGATATCAAGATCCAGTTGCCGTGCAATGAACGTAATTTCAGGCTCCGGATCCCCTGCGTAACCGAAACCCTTGGCGTGGGACACGTTCTGCAGTTTCTACCTCCTGCCATCGTCCCACGGAGGCCGGCTGCCAACATGGGTATCATGGCTTACTACATCCGAATCGTCACGCTGTGGAAGCGGGTTGTCAGGTTTGTTTGAATCTTAAAAGTTCCGGAAAGAGATTTCAGATTTCTAACCCTGACCACAGATATGTCAAGCACTTGAATACGAGCCCGCCTCCCTGGCTTCCCGAATCCGACTTTGCCGCTCTTGATGCTGACTTGAGGTCATGGGGTCGGCATCTCCCCGAGTTCATCTCATACTCCACCGATACCATCTACGCCCGCCTTGAGTCGGATCAGCTCGGTTCGCTTGTCCTACTCCACTGCACATATCACCACAATCTTCTAGACCTGTACAGAATATCCATGCCGGATCTGTTCAAGTTGATAAAACCCTTCTACTTCCCGCCCAACCAGCAGGAATTTCTACAGTCATTGCAAGCCGACTGCTTCTATCACGCCCAGCAGATTGCGAGCATTCTCTCCGAAGCTGTCCGCCATGGAGCACGTTATTTGGCCGACAGCCTGCTCCCCTGTTTTGCATATGATAGCAGCCGGGTCATGCTCTACTATATTGCTCGATTGCTCGACCTAAGCAGGCCGGATGCCGAGACCATTGTTGCAGACGCCATCAATGCCGTTGAAAGCAATAGCAAAATCTTGAGGACTATGGCAGCCCTGTTTCCCCTTGCTGATTCTCTGGTAAGTGAGATCTACTTGAAATAGCAGTGCGGAACTTGCTGACCACGGAGCTAGGCCACTACGACGGAGAGATGGCTGGCAAAAATTCGCAAGAGCTTCGCACAAGATGAGCATATGAGTGATATGCCTCGGCACGATGATCAGGAAAGGTGGGTTTTTGGAGTTGCCATCCTGATATAATCGCTAATTTGTCGATTTTAGATCGCCAGTGCTTGCTGGAAGCTCTTCTCAGAGCAGCCCCGATGATACCCTCGGAGCACTCGGGTTAACTCGTCTAGCCCGCGGTGAGGTTCGAGACACTAAACAAGCAGAGAAAGACCCCTGGAATAGAGGCAATGGAAGTGTCAGCCCAACCATGAGTAGGGCCGGACTTGGAAGCAATTCAGGATCAGTCTCGGGCCGACGACCGGCCAGCCAGCTTGAGGAGACGCCGGCGCGATCCAAGCTCCAACATGAACAACCTGTGTCTTTGCGAACACCACCAGGAACCTTGACCTCGCACATGGACAACCAAGCAGTTGACCTGAGCGACCTGCAAAACTACTTGTCCTGGGACATGTATGGCATCATGGAAATGAGCGAAGCGGGCTTAAAGGCCGGCATTGAAGGCAACGCCCTACCATCCTGGACAGGCGCGATGTAACCCGGAAACCACTTTTCGAAGCAATATTTGAGATCGCCCAGAAAACCGAATCCTCGGGCTGCCATTTCGGTGCTTGGCAAGCGATTTTGTCAACTGCGATGAGAGCTTGCAACCCCGCTCCCAGGAGCGCTCCGGGCCGTCGGCTCGGACCATCGCTCACTGGCAGAGTTACAAAACTGTCACGCAATGAACGGCCTCAGGCTTGGCCGCCTCAACGACACGTTCCTGGGTATTCTCCGTGAAGCTCTGAGCCTTTATATTAGGACATGGGATTCAATTCCCTCGGGCTCGCGACATTTATCACGCCGGGTCCTTCAACACCATGCCTACCTTGCCGGTGATGAGCTCGGGCGCCGGTTGACTGTCTGTTCGCGACCTAAACCACTGCAGAAGCCTGGTTATCTTTCTTTGCAGCTTCTACATGACGTCCAGCCTGGAGTTTGCGAGCCCTTCTTCGTGTGGCGGAAGTCGGACAGCCAGCGACACAGGCCTGTACACTAGGGAGGCTGGATGAAAGAACGAGCCGAACTGCGAGAGTCAACAACAAAGACAAACCAGCCCCCGGGATACAAACGCGAAGCCAATTGTCCTTTCTAACGAATTGATACGCAAACCTTTATTGCGTGCCGGCTGATCGGGCTGGGTTCGGGAATGTGAATGACAACTACAACACCGGCTCAAGGATCGTGGCTTTACCCAGAGGAGAACGATTCCCAGTACAAGGCTTCCCGAGGTTTGACAGGAGCTTGTGATTGCCGATCAAGGCATCGATGCTATGGATGGCACAATAAGCTGTGGAGCGCGCCGGGCTGGCTGACAATACGTGGGTGCTATTCCCAAGCGAGAAGACCAACAACTTTGTGTCGTCAACTAGAACGACCACTCATGTGTCAGCACGTATTTGTCGTGCTTTCTCGGCTGGGATGCTCTGATCCTCTATTGGTTCTTGGTCGGACCCTTTGATCCATCCATGTGGCCTGGAAGAAGATTTGGATAAGATGTGCAACTTGGCAGATACGCCAAGTACCCATATCACTGGGAGGTTGGTTAATGGAGATGGCGGGCCTCGTTGGAGGCGTGACAGAAAGAGACGGAAGGTTTGTGGCTTGGAGGCATGGGGAGGCGGCGCAGCGGTTTGTGAGAGAGTTTGAAGATGAGAGAGCCTGGGAGAGATGAAGCCCGGAGTCTCGATGCCATAATTCGGCTTGGACACTGGTATACTAAGCGCCGAGAACGTGCCGGTTACAAGGCGCGTAGAAGGACAAAGATGCCCGATGATGATGATGTTATGACAAGAACATGTACCGCATTGTCAATGCGATTCGATGCATTCCCATGACCCAACGAACCAAGACGATGATGTTGAGGGGCAGCTGAGATCCATGGATCCATCCATTGGTTGTCGTGTTGCATTGTTTACATGCATGTTCCACGCGAGTGTGCGAGATAGAGGCCACCGACATATGTCGGGTGCAACGCCAACAAGGTCACCTGCAGCAACAGCGCAATCGCCAATTGGATGGATGCTTTGAACAGCCATTGTTTACATGAAAAGCTCAAAGAAGCAACAAGGATGGATACCCGGTAGTTGAGGTGCACCATTGACTTCAACCGTAGCCGCGGCAGGAGGGGAAAAAAACAAGCTCTGGTTGCGGAGGTTAATGCCTCCAGCTGTGATCCAGACAAACATTGCCCGGACGGTTTGTTTTTACCTCTGCTTCCGGAGACATGATTCGCTCGATATCAACGCCGGACTTGTTCGCTTCTGCACATGCAAGTCAGAGAAGACGCAAGGAGCTAGACGCTAGTCAAGCAAGGCCAAGGTCCTCTGCGGGTTCATGGCCTTCCTGTGGCCGGTCGATCTGGTTTTCTGCAAGAGGCGATGCGAACGAGCAAGACCAAGGTCGATCGCCGACGAGTACGGAGCCGACGGGGGCGCGACAGCTTGTTATATGCGGCGAGGCTATAGTCGTTCGATCTTAACTCGACAAAGTGGAATACCATCCTTGAAAAGCCATGAGCTCCCGGTTCACACGAGATGGGCGGGCCATCGGTTGCCCTTGGAAGTGAGGCCAGATGATGCGCCAGGCCAATGGCGGGCGTTAGTGGGTGAAGCTCTGGAACAGCGGGTGATCAGTAGCGCTTCGCAGCAAAGCTTTCAGTGGGCTCACAGCGGGTACCCCCTGCCAAAAGCGTGCGACAGCGGGGTAGCGGCGCTGAAACACGGACCGCCCGAAATAGCCCGCCAATGGCTGGAAGTTCCTCGGGGCGGTGTTGCCATGGCAACTTGGCTCCCCCATCCCGCTGCCCACTGCCCGTGAATACTTCGCTACTAGGTCCTCACTTTACCCTCCCACCCCGACGCACTCTTTCTTGTCTCAGCCATTTATCGTCTCTCTTTCAACTCCAATCCTTCCTTCAGAGATCCCGCATCGGCGGTGCATGGCCTTCGACCGCTCCAGCTTCGCACTGCGCATAGGATGCTATTCCCGCCTCGACGATTCTGCAACTGCTCGATGACCAACTGGGAGAGAAAGTAAACAACCTTACTAGGGACACGACTGCACCACACCGAAACGACGATTCACGCTATACCTCCCCTTCCTTGATATCACGCACCTCTCACGCCTAAATCACCGACCCTTTTCCCCCCACCGGCTTCATAGCATTGTTATTGCACCACGTTCCTTTCTCTCACGACGGTTCACGCGCCTGAACACGATGGTGGACACCAGCTATCTGGCCCAGCAGGTCAACAGCAGCATTGGCCAGCTGCACGGTCTCTTTGACGAGATCGGTGTTGCTGATCATGAGCGTGAGGCTCGCGAGTCCGAGGTATGTTTTGGTTCGCGGCCAGAAGGTGACCGGCCTGCTAACTCGGCTGCAGCTCTTCTCGGCTCTATCCGAGGCCCTCAACAGCCAGGTCCGGCTCGTCACTTCTGAGAAGAAGGAGATGATCGACGAGGCAAAGAAGGTCATCACCATTATCCGCCAGATGGAGGCTTCTCTCGACGACTCGAAACGTCGCCGTGACTACGACGAGGACGATGACTTGGCCATCACGTACCCCTTGATGCGATGCTTGCAGGTCCTCAAGGAGAAGCACATTCAGATCAGCCGCCTCCACAAAGAGCGGTTTGAGCAAGTCAAGAGTGCGTTTCTGCCACACACTTACCCCTACCGGTATCCCGCTAACCCAGTGCAGAGCTCGTCCAAGCCCTCGAGTCCTACTCGTCTCACCTTGAGCCCACATTCGTCCAGATCGCACTCCCTCCTACAGGACCGAATCAATCCATTCCCCCGAACTTTGATCTTTCCCCTTCTTACGTCGACAAGCTTGACAGCGAATTTACGCGAGTATATGAAGAGTATTCTCGCCGCATAGCCACAGTTCAAGCCCTTGCCGACCAGACCATTGGACTTTGGGCGGAGCTCGGCGTCCCCCAAGCGCAACAGGACGGCGCCATCGTCAAGTACTACCGCGACGCGCCCGAGCAGCTCGGTCTGCACGAGGAGGACATTGACCGACTGCGCTCCAAGCGCGACAGACTCTCGGATGAGAAGAAGAACCGAGAGAGGAAGCTGAAGGATCTCAAAGCTGCTGTTGAAGCGCTCTGGATCAAGCTTGGCATCGATGAGAGCGAGTCCAAGCCGTTCCTCAACTCGAACCGTGGCTGCGGCGTCAGGCAGATCAACGAGTTTGAAGATGAGCTGTCACGGTTGAACGAACTGAAGCGCCAGAACCTCCATCTCTTTGTCGAAGACTCTCGCATCAAGCTTCAAGAGCTGTGGGATGCATTGTACTTCAGCGAGGACGAGATGCTCGAGTTCACGCCCGCCTTTTCCGATGTCTATAGTGATGCTCTTCTGGAGGCCCATGAGCGTGAGGTTGCCCGGCTCGAAGCTCTCAGGGAGCAGCGCGCACCCACACTATCCCTGATCGACAGGCACAAGAGTCTGATCAAGGAACGAGCCGACCTCGCAACGTCGAGTCAAGATGCGTCGCGGCTGATGGCTCGAGGTCAGAAGGGCGAGAAGAGAGATCCCGGAAAGCTACTTCGCGAGGAGAAGATGCGCAAGCGCATTGCAAAGGAGCTGCCCAAGGTCATAGCCGAGTTGCGCCGGTTGCTCGCCCGGTGGGAAGATGAGTATGGACGGCCATTCCTTGTGTTTGGCGAGAGATATCTGGATGACCTGGAGGCTGCCGACGGGTCGAGGAAGAACATGCCGGCAAGCCGCTCCAAGACACCATCCGGACATCCTCCCTCGGCCATCAAGGCACCCAAGTCGGTTCCTGCACGTGCTCCTCCCAAGTCTATCCCTCCCAGGTCCATGACCAAGACACCTACAGCTGGTGCTACTGCCACCAAGCGTCCTCAGCCCCAACCTGCATCCTCCACAGCCAAGGGCAGCCCATCACGGAGCCCTTCCCGAATCCCTGCACGAGTCCCTCTCTCCAATCTGAAGCATGGAAACAACTCTCCTGAGCGACCCCGGCCAGAGTCAAGAGCCGATTCTTTCCGACAAGCTCCTTCCTTGATGAGAGCCCCTCCTCCCAAGATGCGAGACCTTGTGCCTCTGCCCGAGTTTGAGGCTCCCATGAACCCTTACAAATCGGTTGGCCTTGGATCAAGCATCGTGCGGCATGTTGAGCCTGAGGATGTCTACGATGACGGCCCACGGACAGTGCGTTCCAACTCTGGGCAGTCTCAGTACAGTCACCCCAGCTACAGCGAGGATAGCTATGATGATCGATATGCCACCATCCGATCACAGACATACCGACAACCTGCTCAACCGCCACGACAAATTTCTGGCAACTCGATGAACTCAACAAATATTTCAGGGTCTGAGAACTGGGAGACGTACGACGATAACAGCGAGCCCGAACCAGACGCGTCCGATGCCTACTATGCCAAGTTGAGGGCAGCCCGAAGCAAGCGATTTGAGCCTGAGCAGGGCCATCGACCGGGAAGCAGCCAATCCAAGCGCATGCGAGGAATCCCTCCATCGGCATCGTATGGCGGACCGGTGATGATTGATCAGGATGGCAACCGCATCATCTCTGGCAGCGAGTGGACTGACGAAGACGCCTACTGAGCGTGACGGTGATTATATGACTCGGTTTCTCACCGACAAGTCGATCTTGCAAGACGAATGATGCCAGAAAACGACGTTGCCGTTCTGAACGATGATGGATTCACGCAAGCTTTTCATGATGATGCAGGCATCTCGCGACGGCCTTGGGTGAGCTGAAAAAGAGCACCACGAGGACAAACAAACAAACCTCTAGCCTGTCTTGTTGCGGCGTTGGCGCATAAAAGGACGCACCTACAGTCTCCAGGCAGGCGTCTTATCATCTCCCTCTCCTTTGGACATGTTTGCTCAATACCTTTTTCCGTTCTGGATTCTTCTTTTATTCTCTTCTAACTGTTCATGTTACATTCCGTCGGGCCCGACGCCAGGCTCTGTATTCTTTTTTTTTTCTCGAGATACCGTCTCTTTGCAGCCTCCCCGCCAAGAGAGCGAGGCTTGCTGGCCGGATTACTCGGTTGTCTGCCCCAGAATAATGAGGGATGTGCATCGAAAGGGGGTGAGTGAGGGCTTTGGGAGGATGGGTAGGAAGGGGGAATGGATGGAAGGCGTCCCGGATGATTGGCGTTTAGTGTATATATGGATGGAGTGAGGTCGAGCTCCTCCGCTAGGTTCTTCAGCGATGCCAATTTCCTTGTTGCTACTTTTGACTTGTCTCTGTGATTCTTGGGTCAACTTGCGAGACTGTGAAACATTGTGTCTTATGGGCATATACGAAGCTGATGGGCTTTGGCCGTCCGTCCTACGTTGCAGTCAAGAGTCGTGGAGGCTTGTAGAAGCTGGGACAAAAAGCCATTTCTCTCGTAATATGTCGAGGACATTCAGCACATGTTGATTTGATGCTTGTGTCTCTCACATTTACAACGCTCCGAGTGAGACCTGGTGGGATTGCCTATTTAGGCAACCTAGCGAACCGCCGTTGGATGAATTCTCCGAAAGGGTTGTCTGTCTCAATGACTAAGGGGAAGCCAAGGCTGCTTGGCTCTTGGCCTGATGTCGACCTCGTTAGATCTACCCTACATTTGGTAAAACATGGCCGATCTTTTGAAGGAATGCGATATACGATGCCGTGGTCAATAAGTCCGGGGCGAGGCTCTGCTGGAGGTGGAACTGCTCGTGTTGGTGCAACCCTAGACCTGGCAGATGGTGACTTGGGCCATTGAGAGGGAGGATAATGTTGGGTGTAAGCAGGGCCACATGGCATGGCAGTTGACCATGTATGGGTCTATGCGTTGTATAGGGTCAGACCTAACGTGTGGGAAGAGGTGTAGGTCAAGTACGGAGTACAGCTATTACAACTCGAAGTCATCGGCCTTGATGCGAATAAGCAGTGCATTCGGCTACGGCATGGCTTGGCTTTCAGCCCGACCAGACGTCAACGTCGCTTCCTCATAGATCATGTGTTGAACCGCGATAGGACGCCAGACTCAAATCTCGGCATACTTGGCAGCTGATATACCGTTCGGAGCGTTCCAGAATCCGGTGAGAGTGTGTCTCGCCCCCCGAGTCCCGGCTTGGCGAGATGGAGGAGAGCCCCGGGAGTGGGGCCGCTGAAGATCGGATCTGAGCCAGGTTATGGAAGCGAGGAATAGTCTGACGTTGAAGAGGCATGCACATGCATGCAGTGTGAGTGCTCTAGCTGCATTTCGGGATATTCTTGCGACCATGCCAGCTGAGCTCAATTTGTTTCAGGCTCCGCTCGCAGGTAGTCTACTACTATGCTCTCTCTCTCAGCTCACAGCTCATTTCATCTCCCCTCACCGTTGCTCGACGGTGGGAAATAGAACAGAACTAACTATACTGGGTTGGGAAACGGCCTGTTTTGGTCCCCGTCGATTTTTCTGTCCCGTTTCTAAAGGGAGACGCCACAACTGGGTCTGGCGCAGGGGAGGGGGGTTCTTTGCTTGTTTCCGTGCAACGGTTCAGGAGGGAGGTTGCCTTTTTCTTTTTCTCTCTCTCATTACTTCTGGTGGTGCCGTGATTGGACTGGACGGACATCTGTGTCTTTCTGTCGAGAAAAGGAGTCGAGTTGGAGGATGGGTTGACATGTCGTGAAGCTGGTGACGTTAAAGGGTCTGATACTGTGTTTCGCTAGACGCTGTCAGCGACATGTCGTGGCTGAGTGTCTGATCAACGTTAAAACGCGTCAGTCGTTTCCTTGCTCACCTGGCGTAGTGCAACGCCAGCTCATCCCATAGCCCTCAACGTCTCATCATGGCAGCCGCTGTAAGGCTTCCAGACTCTTGCAGACCGACCACCCACTTCCCGCTTTCAATATTGACCAGGGTCTCTCTCTTTTGCACCACCGCCTGAGGGCCATCGGGGCTCCCTCGAAGCCGATCCTCCGGAATTTGAGACTTGGCGTCCCGGGCGCTTGACTTTGAATAGACTCCGGTTGTCCAATGGGACGCGTACAATTCCAAATCTGTATGGCCCCCTTCGGTTGCCATGATGATCTTTCATGAGGGTTGATGACTGCTGATACGATATTACATGCAGATGCGGCACAGCATGACCAGGTTGTCTTCCTTGAGAGAGAGGGAATATTGGGTTTATACGTGTGTATTGTCCATGCTGTTGGCCTCACCGACTTGAATCCTCAACGGCGCTGTGCTACTCAACTTGAACTCAGCCTCCTGAAATCGACTTGACCATCGTCAACGTCGTCTCCCGAGGATTCTATCAAGACGATCAGACCATGACGGTCGTGATGGGCTCACCAGACGCGAGGCTTAGGGCGCTGTAAAAGATGGACGAGGCGTCAACGCCTGGCGCCTCGACGCACTATCTAGGCCCACAACCAGAATTTCCCCCCTTGTAAGTGCGAATACACAAACCGATCTACGGCTCAGTTTGAGCAGGTTATGAACGACCTAGCTAGACCACTTTGGCAGTCTCCATCCAGGTTCAAGGAACTTGTGTAAAAAGAAGACGTCCCACCCCATATAGTCAGGGGTCGAGACACATGGCGTCCGGGCACCCCATGTTCGTTTCGTTTCCTCGCTGGGGGGGATAGATCGATGGGGGACCAGGGGGCTGGAACTGCCGTGCCGAGAGTTCTCGGCGTCCGGGCTGCGCGGGTGAGGTGACTGAGATGTCGAGTATATATCAGTTGTTCTTCTCCTTGAAGTCTTGGAGAGGGTTGATTTGGAACTCACTCTTCTTTCTCTATCTATTCTTTTCTATACATTTTTTGTTAGTCTCTTTCTACACTCGCTTCTCCCTTATACACAAGGACCTTTTTACACCATCTCTTCTCATACCACTCGCTCATATCTCGACTTACATTCTATTCTTCACTTACAAAGACTCTTTTACATATCGAAACTATGAAGTTCTCCACCATCGTGGTGGCCGCCCTCGCGGCTGCCCCCATCTCAGAGGTTGCTGCTCACCCAGGAATGGGAGACACCATCCGTGAGATTCAGCGTCTCGCCGCCCGCGGCTCATGGGGTAGCCAGAGCGGCGGAAGCACTCAGAACAAATGGGGAAGCTCTGGCAGCAGTGGTAGTAGCCAGAACAACGGAGGAAGCCAGAGCGGCAGCGGCGGTAGCAGCTGGCCAAGCTCTGGCGGAAGCTCCAACAATGGAGGCAGCAGCAGCAACAACAACAACGGAGGTAGCAGCTGGCCCAGCCAAACAAACGGCGGCAGCAGCAGCAACAACGGCGGCAGCACCAGCCAGACCGGCGGAGGCTGGTCCAGCGACACCTTCAACCCCAACCAACTCCTCGGCGACCTCCGCACCCTCAGCGACAGCTCCCTCACCCGCGTCGGCAGCGACATCAAGAAGATCCTCCAAGGCAGCGGAAACCCCGAGAGCCGCGACGGCTACCTCGGCGTCCCCCCCATCAACAACCCCCGCTGCAAGAGGGACACCTGCTGCGTCTGGAAGTACATCTCGGACGAGCTGCACGTGCTCTTCCAGGGAGACTCGGGCCGCTGCAGCAAGTGGGCACGCTATGCCGTACGCATGGGCTTTCACGATGCTGGGACCTGGTCTGCGCGTACTGCTGCTCAGGGTGGTGGTGCTGATGGTTCCATCATCTTGGCCGGTGAGCTCAGCCGTGGTGAGAACCTCGGTCTTCAAGACATGGGGAAGAAGTACCAGGAGGTGTACGCAAAGTATCACGACTACCTCGGCTTCGGCCAGGTGACGTATGCCGACCTCATCCAGATGGGCGCCAACATCGCCGCCGTCACATGCCCCCTTGGACCTCGCGTGCGCTCCTTTGTAGGCCGCCAGGACAGCAGCACGCCCAACCCAAAGAACCTCCTCCCCAGCGTCAGCGCAAACGCTCTGTCTCTGATCAACCTCTTCAAGGACAAGACCATTGGTCCCGATGATCTCGTTGCTCTCATCGGTGCTCATACGACCTCTCAGCAGAACCACATCAACACTGACCGTGCTGGCGATCCTCAGGACAGCACCCCCGGTGTGTGGGATGTCCTCTTCTACAAGGAGACCATCGGCAACGCCCCCGACCGTGTCTACAAGTTCCAGAGCGACATTGCTCTCTCCAAGCATCCCCTGACACAGCCCGCCTTTGAAGCCTTTGCCGGCGGAAACGGAGCCCAGCGAGCCTGGAACGTGGTGAGTTGAACCATTCCTTACCTGCGATGACTTGACTTGTATTGACCTGTATAGGACTACGCCCGCGCATACGTCCGCCTCAGCCTTCTGGGCGTCAACAACATCAACGAACTCACAGAGTGCACAAAGGTTCTGCCTCAGCCCATCGGCGGCTACCAGCACCGCGACAAGAGCCGCTTCAGCAAGTGGCTCCAGAGCGACGACAACTCGTGGGACTCGAAGAAGATCTCGCAGGAGATCGAGAACGGCGGCACCATCTCGACGCCTGACAACAAGATCCCTACCAAGCGTGGACCCTGGCGCAAGTGGTGGTGATTTGACAGGTAGAAAGTTGACATCATATACCTACACGACACGGCGTTATAGGGGGACACAGCAAGAGGAGCAGGACAAGGGATATCATATATGGGACTCGATCTGAAACACAAGCCAATTCAAGGCACAATTTATACATAATTCTAATTCTTACTAATTCAAGGCTATCCTACACATACTTGCTGAGAGTGAGTCATGTCCAGTCCAGTCCAGTCCAGTCCAGTCCGGTGAATCATCTATCTTCAAACCCCCCTTGGCACCCGCCTCAAAGGACATCGTCCAAAGTATATCAGGCCTCTCGACCTCGTCCTATCCTTCTGGGTGAAAAAGACGACATCCTGTCTCTTACCAACCATATCCACGAGCGTCAGCTGATCGACCATCGGTAACACCAAAGCAAAAGGCACCAGCAAACGGGTCCTGCCTCTGGGAGGCAAGACGGGTTCGATCCCGACCGTGTGTCTCGCGCCATTGCTGGATAATAATTTCCATCCCCGAATCTGAACTGGATGCTCCGTCATGTTGCACAGATCCACCTTGTGAATACCTCCAGCCCCGGCGAGTTTCAAGGCCACGATGCCAACTCGGGGTATCACGGACGAATCGTCCATGTCAGAGGGTGCACCCTGACTATGGACATGGCTTCTAAGGGTGTTCCCTTGTGGATTGCCACACCATGTTGTAGACACCGTCTGGCCTGTAAAGGCCAAAAACAGCGCGTCCCAGGTGCCATCGGGGAACGCGAGAAGGATGCCTCCATCCTTCCCCCTGCCATTCTCTAGCATGTAATCTTCTGGGCTTCCTTGGTTGATGTGTAGGTTGCGTATCTGACTTCCGTTTCGCTGTCCAAAGATGTAGGCCGTAGCATCCCCATCTCTCGCCCTGTGGACAAAATGGTCAAAGTATTCCACAATGCTTTTGCCGAAGGGGAGAATCTCGCCAGCCTTGTCGCTGCCAATGGCTCCGCTCAACAAGTCGAGGCCTTCGTTGTCGTTGAGCTTGTTCCAGCCTGGCTCGAGTCCTTCCAACTTTTCGAGGAACAAAGGTTCAAAGTTGTGCTTGAGCCAAAACACAAGACCCGAGGCGCCGTCGATGCCCGATTTGATGTTGACAGAGGCGTGGGTGATGCCTGTTTCGTGTCCCTTTTCCAGCGTAATGTAGTTGTGGTTATCGTTGTAGCCTACGGCTGAAGCCATGCCGGTGACCTTGCCCTTCCAGACTCCGGTGTCTGGGAGGCCGATCAGATCCATGGCTAATACTCGACGTGTGCTATGCTGAGTGACTGAGTGTGTGTGTGTGTGTGTGTGTGTGTGCTGGTATTAGTTGGACGTCTTGATGATGGTATGTTGGTGTGGATGGAAGTGTTCTACCTAGGTAGTCAGTCTGCCCACGAGTGTATATATATCCATACGTTGCTAGCTCTTTCCAAAATACAGGCTAAACAGTCGCTGCTGCTACATTTGAACATCTTTCTTGTCATTGACCAACTGGGAAGCCACTGACTTCAAGTTGACGGCAGGAGCATTGTTGCTGGCTGTCGAACCCACATGTACAATTACCTAGGTATACACTACCCAATGCCAATCCTTTCCTAGGTACCTACCCAGAGACATAGAATATGACAGATACATCTAAGAGATACAACTCTGCAAGTACACCCAAATCATCACCCCTCAGCTGTCCCATTGACCTTCCCCCGTCTCTCCCCTCTAACCAACATGGCAATACTCGTGCCTTCTCTCGTCCGACACACACCTGCCCCGACAGCCGCCTGAATCGCCCTGATGGCATAAGAATGCACAGTCAAGGACAAGAACTGGCTGTCCTTGGCTTCCTCAAAGATGTCCTCTAGCGCCTGCTGCTTCCTCTCGACGTGCTCCTCCTCCGTCTCTGGCCCGGCCCGCTCTCTAAAGCCGTCCTCCTCGGTGAAGCCTTCTTCGATCGTGTAGTTGGGATAACTCTCAGATATCCAGGTGCGCGGTCGTCGGAAGTCGCATGTGTGCATGGTGATGCGCTCTCGTAGTAGTTCCTTCACCATGGGCTGAAACGTCGCTAAGTGAGATGACATGAGGGAGGAAAAGATGAGGGATGTTGTCTGTAGGCAACGAGCAAGAGGACTGGTGTAGAGGACCTCAGGTAGAGGTGCGCCGTCAACGTCGATGAGGTTGGTCCAGAAGGTATTGAGTTCAGCTGCCTGTCGAATGCCGACGTCGGTGAGAAAGGCGTCGAACCAAGTCTCTTTTTCGTTTCCGTCCTGAAACGATATCTTGCTCTATTTATTCATCAGTTTCTGGACATGAGAGACACCGCTAAACTCACATTCCAGGCCTCACTTCCCACTTCCTGGTGGACCTTGTTGTGTACTCCAGTTCCATGGCGCGTTAGGTAGAGCAGCTTGTAACAGACATTCTCGGGACACGTCTCATTGAGCCATCTCACATACGCCGCCAGTCGAGCCCAGTCACGCTTATCCGAAGCGCTAGGATCGTCGGAAGGATATTTCTGATCCGGGATGAGGCCCAGGCTTGGCTGAGTGAGGACCTTGCCTTGAGGATACTGATGGGCCAAGTCTGCAATCTCGACAAAGATGCCGGGCTCGGCCTCGAAAGTCCACTTGGTGGTCATGCCTCGTGCGTGCGGACAGTATCTCGGCTGTTGTATTTCTGTCAGGTCTAGAATGTCATGGTGTTTGGGCTCAGATAAATGACGTAGTTGTTCCGGTAAAATGATAGTCATAAGATTCGGGCCCGGGAGTGACTCCGCAATGCGGGGCTTCCGAGCCGAGCGGCATCGGAGCTCCGGTTTGCTTCGGGGCCGGAAGTCTATAACTATAAAAGAATGTCTGGATTGGCTAATATCAAAAACACCTAACAAATGAAACCTAATTCTATAGTAGTAGTCCAATACCTTCCTTCTGGCCTTGCTTCCATTCTCCCAGATAGGCCGAGTTCCCATTATTGATACATCGACTTCTCCCATCAAACCCAACACCACAAGCCCAATTCCCCTCCTCAGCTCAAAGAGTTGAGCTGGTTCTCCGAATCCGTGTTGTAGATGCGCTGCATGCTCTGCTTGTTGATGATGGCAGACGGATGGGCCACGTTGAAGATGATGGTGACGATCAAGATCAGGGTCGCGTCAAAGATGTAAATATACGCCTCGTTGGCCATGAGCGTCCCGTCCTCGCCCATGATGTACTCGATGACCCTGAAGATGGACCGAACCATGATGAGTCCGCTGGAAAGGTACATGGCGACCAGGAGCCTCCTCCACGGCGACTGGATCTTGAGGCTGGCCGTGGTCGGGTCGCAGTTGATTCGGCGGTGGAAGATGATGGTGACTATCATGAAGATTCCAAAGAAGATGAGCTGGACAACGAGACCGGCGATGATGACGAGCTGTCCCCTGTCGCGGCTCTCCTTCGTCTTGGCTCCTGCGAGCATACCGCCACCTGCACCAATGTCAGCTGCTGCGCTCTGTCAAACTGTGCATCTCTCACTTACCCATCGCCTGGGCGAGAATGGACACGATGTCGCCAAACAGGAAAATCTTGGTCAGCCAGTTGAGCCTGACCATGGAGTATTTATCAGCCTCGAGGAGTCGGATGAGTCGACCGAGGACCATGTAAATGGAAGCGGCGTAGAAGGGAGGGCCTAGAAGCAAGAGGAGGGCCTGGATGATGTATGGGCCCTTTGACCACTCCCCATAGTCCTCATTCGCATTGATTGCTCTTCCTCCATATCCGATCGCCTCGACTGTGTATCCAGGGTTATTTCATCTAGGTATCATGTAGAGACGAGTGTTTTCAAGACTTACCGGCACAACCGAGGACAAAGGGGATAAAGTACCAGGACCTCAGTTTTGCGACCTGATACGCATGGTACAAGCCAGACAGAGAAAAGGCGACGATGAAGATGACGGCCGCAGCCAAAGATGGGGCATATTTATAATGATCGTTGGACATGTTGATGAGATGGTGTTTGTTTCTATGATGCAGAATCAAAGTTGATTGTTTTGAGAGTTGATGGCTTTATTGAACAGACAGACGATGGCCTCGACTTATATATGCTCTCAACTCAACATCTCGGAAAACCAACATCTCACGAATGACAAGGGAAAGCGAAAACGAAGCATAACAAGCAAGGAAATCGTCACTCTACGTAAGCAACACGAAGAAAAGAGGGCGCGGTCACCACAGAGAGCAATCTTGATGGATGCAATTTTAGATTGAAATGTGCACATTTCGTCGTTTATCGGGATTATACTTTTTTTCTTTTATTCTAGAGCCGCGTATGCCAACTTAACCCTGGTTTCAGCTAGTCGTGACAACAAGCTTGACTTGCTCAGCCTTGAAAATGGAGTCGGCTCGTTATCGGATCTAGATGTTATTGACGAAGGGTTGATAAAGGAGAGTTAAAAAGCCCTTGAGGCTTAGAGAACAACAACAAGCTGTGCACGGTTGTTATGCGTGGGTTTACACAACCCAACAGGTGCCCACTACTAAGACCTAATAAGTACTCCACTCTATAGGGCCCATACGTAGCTTAATCAGCCCATACTCTACTTTTCCTATAAGCGATATAATTAGCTAACCCGGGAAGAAAAGTAAAGTATAGGCCGACTTAATTTCTAAGCTAATTAAGAATAAGAAATATAATTTCTAAAA
>JABFEX010000552.1:0-22424 GCA_013623515.1 Fusarium illudens | reverse complement strand
GTGGAGGCTACTACCACTACAGCTACAGCGTCGTCCGCGGCTGCGATCGCATCGTCCCCGTCGACGTCTACGTCCCCGGATGCCCCCCGACCAGCGAGGCCCTCATGTACGGCATCTTCCAGCTCCAGCGCAAGATGCGCAACACCAAGATTTCCCGCATGTGGTACCGACGATGAAGAGATGGAGCGAGCATGGATGAGGAGTCGCCTGTCCCCTTCGTTTTGGACGACAGGTCACGAGGCAAAAGGAAGGATTGGACAGCATGGCGGTGGCAGAAGACGCACCGAGACATTGATATCGGTCGTCCTGTCGGGATATGGACGGACTTGGGGTGCATTGATCCGGGAGAGAAATCAAAGAGGCCGTGGAAAGAGGATGACGGCGTCAAAGACGTCTTTCTTTTGTTATTACCGGGTGTACATACTGGGGTTCCCGCCGGTAGAATGGTAGAAGGAAATGCAATTCTGTACAACACCATTCAGTCACCACGCCAGGCCGGGGCATGTGGAACGATATGCCTAGGGGTTGTGATTTGAAACACTCACTTGACGAAGCGCTGATTCACCGATGTTGAAGGTGACAACAACACTCTTTCATCATCAACTAAGCAGTGCCGTCCCTGCTTGACGGTTAGCCCTTTCTCAAGGTCATTGGTTCTGCCTATTCATCCGGATCTTAGAAGGTCAATAGACATTTCCCTGCTGAGCAGGTCCTCCAACGGCAATGCCATGTTCCTTCAACTGGCTGAGAGATAGGTATCCATGCATCTCAACTCTTACAACACTATCCATCAAGCTGCCGTGATAGCTCACATGGTTGGACAGTCGACAGCCCCCCAAAACAAACACAGTCAGCTGGCAAGACACAACATTTGCGTAGTGAACGTCTCTTATATAGTATATGATGAATGTTAAAAGGAGGCGCTGTGAACCCTATCTTTCCCTCCGCCTAGATTCGCTGGCTCCGTCCTTCTCGTCCGCCGACATGGTACGTAATACACAGAGGTACAGACTCTCTTTTCCACTTGTCAAAACAGGATCGATCACACCCCTCCTTGAGCCCCCGTCGGTCGATTCTGGAGTCCACCCCGATCAAGCCGTAGAGTAACAATGCCACAATGTCCGCGAGGGCTTCCCACCACAAAGCAGACCCAGCGAGGAGGCATGCCCAGCTCGTCCGCTCGGGCGACGAGGCTTGGAGGCCGTCCCTGGTCTATTCGCTGCTGAGCTGGTGCAGAGAGAGAAACAGGGGTTGCATCATCGCATGTTGAACGTCAATTAATCCACCAGCGCCTAACGACCCAGGTCTGTCCACTCTTTGAACCAAAGCAAATACCCAAAACAGTTTGTGTGTGCGTGTGTGAGCGAGAGGAAGGGGCAGAGAGAAGAGGTCGCTGTCTTGAAGGGCAACGCCACAGCAGTCGCGTACAGTATAAATGTTGCAAGTCCAATACCCACACCTTGTCGTCTACTCCTGGCCAAAGCCCATGGTCTCTTCAACAGCAATCGTGAGCTTCTGTTGAAGCATCTCTAGACTCTTATAAGCTGGCAAATCGAGTCGGTTGAAGCTATTCGTCGTTAGTCTTGTCTCTAGTCTGCAAACATCAGAGCAAACTTACCAAGTATGTGCCTTGGGTAGGTTGGTAATCTCTCCTGCTTTTTCAATCGTGAACCGTCGGGGCCCATCGCTGCCCTGAAGATCCTTGAATCCGTTGACGGGGATTCGAGAAGTACCCGTTGTGAACTGCAGTAGTCGAGACTTCTGCTCTCCATCCCACGAGCGCACCGTCGCCCAGAAGTGCTGAACAACCTCATCCGACTCAGTGTATCCTCTATAGTCGGTATGCTTCTTCCAGTCATCCACGTCGATCTCGGCAATACCGCCAATCAGGAGCTCAAGCTCACGCTCATCAAAGACGTTGATGAGATCTTGAGGGATAAGCTCTTGGAAGCCCTCCTTGAAAGCCTGGAACTGCTCTGCAATGCGCTTCTCGATACGCCACTTGACCATGAGATCGACATACTCCTTCTTGTTCTCGTTGTCCACCTCGATGTTTCGTCCATTGGGAATGAGATCCTCCGTTGTCAAGACTCCGAATCGCTCGTCCTCAGTCGAAAAGGTCTGCTCCAAAATTCCGCCCGAGATATCGTTGTCCAACATCCACTGCAACGATCGGTGAAAGTCGGCATCTACACCCTCCATGTCGGCAAGAGCGACCGCCTTGCCGAGCATCATCTTGTAGAGGGCGCCAATGAAGAAGGCATCCAGGAATCGCCGGTGGAAAATAGCCAAACCAACGACACGGCCAATAAACTTGAAGTAGTTCAGATGTTCCGGGTTGATTCCAGAGTGGGGGTTGATCTGGAGGGTGTAGTTGTCGTGGGCCGAGTACTCGAATAGACAGTAGAAGGGGTTGAACATTTCGTGTGAAAGGAGGAAGAAGAACTCTCGTGAGAGACCGCCGTAATCCAAACCATCCTCGCCATCGAACTTGATCATCAATCGCTTCTTTAGGTCCGTAGCCGATTGGCGAGTAATCTCTGCAAACGAGTCCTCAAAGATGTGAGACCGCCTCACCTTGATGTGGCATTGTCCACTAAGAATGCGCATCGCCGGCTGGGAACGGAAGTAGATGAGCTTTCTTCGGAAGTCTCTCTTGTATTGAGGAACGTTCTGGTCGAGCGATGACGGAAGTCGGGGGTCGTCCCAGGTTGTGGTCTTGGTGTTGTGGTCGACAAAGTAGACGCGGGCTGTGTTTGTCAGGCGCATCTCCCAGCCGCTCGGAAGGGGACCGAGTTGCGATACGGGCTGCTGTTGGATTTGTCCGTTGGCGTTGTTCTGACCTCCGTACATGCGGATGTACTGCTGCCGACGTGGGTCAACCCAGGTGGTTGTTCTGGTGTTGTGATCAACAAAGTAGGGTCGACCCTCGGGTGTCCATCTCTGTTCCCAACCCGGTGGCAGCTCACCCGAGCCTGGACTTGTGGCTCCGGTGTGCATCACCGCACCGCCGCTGGAGGTTGGAGATGCTGATTGTTGGGGCTGCTGCGCTTGAAGGGTTGGGGAGTTGGAGCCAGTCCGGTCCTCAGGCAAGGTACGGTTCTGGTGTCTCTGTCGCTCAACCTGAGTGGCCGCCTCTCTGTCGTTTCGTTGTTCCTGGGCGCCATTCGAAGTTGGGCGGTTCCAGCTCGTAGTTCGGGTATTGTGGTCAACGTAGTATGTGCGGCCTAGGTTGTCTTCGCGGCGCTCCCAGCCGGCAGGCAGGCGACCCTGTGCATCCTCGAATGGACTCAACTGGTTTGACTGACGGGGCTGCCCAGAGGCATTCGGTCCAGGGGCGCTGGCACCACCAACTGAGTTGATGCTCGAGGGGCGGTGCGGCAGATTGACCTGCGAGCTGGCAGCTCCATTTGGTCCGGACATGGAGGATCCTGGGCGGTTCTCTGGGGGAGGTGCGGAGAGGGAGGAAAGGTTCGAAGGACCGGCGCCGAGTGAAGGCCGAGCTGTCGATGCTTGGCCGCCGCGGGCTGGTGCGCTGAGGTTGCAAGATAGGTTGATGATTAACTTGCCATGAACAACAAGGTTATCGGTCGACTTCTTCAGGTCTCGTGTGAGCATCTGGTCTAAGAGGCGCATGTCTATGTCAGCAGGGTCTTCCAAGTCTCTGGGTGGCACAGGTCAACTGACCGTCAGCGTCCGCACTGAGCTCGGGCATAACATCTCCAACCCGGATGTTGATGACGCCCAAGAAACCCTGGTCCTTCTTCTTGAACTTTTTTTGGTCAAAGACCTGAACTGCCAAAATGCTGTCTTCGTTGGAGCGGCTACGGCTTGTGAGTCGGTTAAGTCCTACGTTTGAGGTGGCGGGGCACGTTACAAGTCAAAGCTCTCATTCCAGTACGGGTTCAGCGTTCTCTTGCTGACGGTCGTCGTCTTGGTCTGCTCTCCGTTGATGGTTGCGACGGCGAAGGGGTCGGGGAAGCCTGATGCGTGTTAACGAGGAGCTGGAATCTCTGTTTACCATGGAAAAGACGTACGGAACACATCCCTCTTGTAAAGACCATCGGCGGCGATAACTAGCATGCTGTCAACAGAGGAACTCGGACGGAGGGGTAGAGGAACGAGAGCGACTCACTCGTAACCCGAAGGTTAGGCCTGCTGTAGAAACCATCAGCAAATGTCTCGTCAAGGGAGCGAATGGATAGAATGCCGCCTCGCAGGCGCAGGACGCGATGCGATGGATGGGCGGGCTGGGAATCAACCTACTTGGGCAGCCCGGAATCGGTGCGACTGGTCATGGTGTCACCTCTTGCGCAGCGCAGCGAGGGACTAGGTCACGGCAAGGACAACAACGTTGATGGATATCCTGATGGCCAGAGCAGGACGCGCAGTCGAAGCCTTATCAGGGAGAGGCGCTTGAAGGACGGGATCGACCTGGAGGATTCGGCTGGAGAAAGTTGACGACGCTGGAGTTGGGGCAATGGGGGGAGGTTGAGGCTGTGCACGGGCGGCGGGCCTAAAGACCAGACACGGACTCCCCGCTTCCAAAGCGAGGAGGCGGCGGCCGGAACGGGAAGAGGAATAGACACGCGAGACGGGTCTTTTGAAGCCAAACAGACGAGGAAAGCGCGACAGCGAGGGGAGAAAATTTGTTCGTAGGAAGGAGTCGAGACGGAGAAGGTTGGCTGGTATCTAGGTATTTCCCACGTCGCCACGGGTGGGCTGGTGAAGGAGTATCTGCTTCGTGGTTGGTGTTGATGATGATGGGAGGATGTGAGGGCGGCGGAGGATTGGGACCTTGGACAAGACGGGGATAGTTCTCAGCGGTGCAGGTGGGTGGTCCAGGAGGGAGGGGGGAAAGTACCTTCATGGATGCCACCAGGATGATACATTGGGTGCCCAGCAGGGGCAAAATAAAATCTACAGGCAGCTCAGCGGGCAGAGAGCCTGGAGGAATCAACCTTTGCCATGCGCCATGCGCCCTGGGCGGGTAGACAGGCCGGGCGGCCGGGGGCCTTTTGGTGGACCAGAGTGCCTAGACGACCCGAGATTAGTGGTTACCAAAGGTTCCTGTTGCCTCCACCGCGCTGAGCGTTCATTGAGCGTCTCGTTGACTCGACCCAATGACTGGAGACGGGAGTCAAAGGGAGGTCGAGGCACGCCCAGAGAGCGAGCGGGGAGGGGAGGCAGCCCGCCCTTCACCATGGGTCTTGGAGGTACCTTTCTGGTGCCAGAATCAAACAGTACCTGCCTCCATAACTGTCTGTGCCTCAGGCCCAGCCTCAGATGACAAAACGCCCCAGCCTCGGTTCCGTGGAGCTCTCTCCATGATGAGGAATTCACAGATAATGCTTATGAATGCCATTTCTATGGGCGTGGCTCCAGTGCGATGGCAAATAGATGAAGGAAGCACCCAGCCGAGCCACAATATGACTCCCAACTGCCTGCCTACTTGGGCATCCGTGGAAAAAGGTCGACACGGAGTACGGACAATGTTCCAGAGCACGGCTCGCCGGCACAGCTTCTCGACAGGCGCCCAGTCCAGGCTGAGGGATGGGATCACCCGGCGCTTGCTTGGCCAGGGCGCTTGCAATCTGGCCAAGATACCTGTGGAGGGATGGACGGATTGGATGCCTTGCTGTTGGTGCTGAACCTGTTCTGGTGGCCTTATGGATTGCTCCCTGGCAAGGACCTAACAGAAAAGAGGCCAGAACTGCAGCCCAGACCTGCATAGAACCAGGTGGAGGATGAAACCTGGTTCACACACGAGAGTGTCCGTCGGAAGTCAAATCTTTTTCTTCTCTGGTCCCCCTGTCAAATGAGAAAACCGCTACCTGCGCCCATCCTCCGAGCTGAAACTGAGCCCGCATTCGCACGCGTCCTCGCTGCTGCGTGCGTACGTACCTACCTAGGTACTGTAGTAGGCAGATCGCCAAGTTCTGGTGGCTTGCTTGCTTGCGTTCGAGCAGGGTGCTGAGCCACCCAGGGAGACGTCAACATTGTCTCCTCGATTGCGTCGACGCCACACCTACAATGGTTGAGATCGCCTGTCTTGATGACAAGCAGCAGGACGCATAGGGAGTAAGCAGGGATGGTTAATCGTCCGCCCGCGTCTGCACCGTAGCGTAGTATTGTTCTCTGGTGAACTGCAGTTGACAGCCCGATGATGGGTACGTATCACACTCGATGCTATCGTCATCTGGAGTCAGCTTTGACCTATACAGAGCCAACAAAGGGCGAAACCGGCATACAATAACTGCTTGACCATTCTGACAGTCAGCGGTACACCTGGAACAACTATCATCCACCCCTGTAAACCCATATTCGAGGTTCTCACAGGTTGGCAGGTAGTATCACCCATGTCACTAGGTACAGATGACAGATCTTTTTTCTATGATTATCCTCTCCTGATATCAGATTTGTCACCGAACGAGTCTCGGACTCGACCAGATAACAGCGCCACTTATACTATCGTCAGAGGCACCGGAACATCACTTTCATGTCAAACCAGGACCTGGCAACATTGTGAACCATGTCATTGGAAAACTTAAAGTTGAATCTATTTAGTCTGTTGCTCCTTCACCACTTATGTCTAGGATAATATTTTTAGTCTTGTGCCATTTTTAGATAGAGTGTCGTGTACTCCTTGCTGTGCCGAGCTATCATTCGCCTCAATACTGATGGCTTTGGCTTCTACACCAACTGAATGTATACCGGAAGCAACAGAGCCCCGTCTCAATCATCTTGAAGGTATCACTGGTCTGTTACAAGTGGTATCCCTGGCTGCTGTCCTGACTGCCCTGGCATCGTGGTTCAGGGGGCGGAAGGATGGCTCAAGCCACTGCTAGACATCCATTGGCAACCTGACAGAAGCACTGGTTAAGTGTGGTAGAGACAAGGTACGAGCCGCTGAACGATTGAGAGATTGTCTCCTGGGTCATTGAACGGAGAGAGATGCCCAGCAACCATCGTGAGCTTATGGGTACTGGATCGGTTTCGAGAAGAAGAAAACGATCTTGGTCACGACGAGCAGACAGGCAGACAGGCAGACAAGGGCACAGGACCTCTTCATAGGAATGGTTGCATTCATAGTCATCGTTAAACAATCATATTCATTGTAGATAGCATGGCAAACCGCCAATAGACAATGTGTAAACCCTCAACACCCCCAAATGCAGTCGTTACGTCCTCCAAACGCCGCCCATGCTCTAATGCTAGTCCATGCGTCCGTCTGTAAATATGCCCTCATCCCACCCAGTTTATCGAATTCCATCGCCCCATGATAAGTATGTTGTGCGCAAGCAAAAGGAACCTGTGTCCGCCGCCGGGACATCAAGCATGTCGGCCTCGCTTCCCTCCATTGCCGAAAGTGTCCTTCCCGCCCAGGCTGCCAAGGTCAAATATCTCCTCAAAGTTCAACTTGCGCTTAGCTCCAGCCCTTTGGGCCAAATGTCCTGGCCCTCTGGGACATGATCGACCAGTCGGGTTGTTCAAGCGGGTCTTGGATGGCCTCGTGGCTGTCAGGGTTGGGCCGTCGTGAGGTCTTGAGTCGGAGAGGTTCAGAGTGGCGATGTTTGGGTACGGATGTGCAGACTGAAATGTGAAATTGTCTTGGGAAGGGACCACAAGTGGCGTTGGTTCTTCAACCGTAGGAGGGATGCTTGGAGGCGCCGAATCGGTTCGCATCTGGGTCATCTGCTGAGGAACGGTATTGGGGCGAGTAAGCTCAGGCGAAGAAGATGTTTCTGCCTTATCGATTTCGTCCTCGCTCTCGGTGTTTTGCGAACTGCCCTCACGCCCATCAAGTCTCTCCCTAACCCATCTCCGGATTTTCAAGCCATCCCCATCACCGGCTCCCGTAGTCTCCTTGTCCAGAAAAGCCAGTATATCGTATAGACAGTCCTGATATCCCTCGGCTCGAGCCTTCGATTGTGCGGCCGCAGAAGTCTTGTATAGTTTCGTAACGGATAGTGCCGCTGCCTTGAAGACATCGAGTAGCTGTTCAGGGGACTCCTGTTGGACAGGCGGCTGCCTGCCAGGGCCGGCTGTGATACCCCGCATGTGTTCCATGGCAGAAGATGTGGCAGGAGGAGAAGCCTGAGCGTTGCAGGAGTAAAGTTAGAAGTGTTCGGGAGCTCGAAGGGCTAATCGCCTCACCTGGGAGTTGCTAGGGTTGAGGGCTGCAGGCCTGGTAGCGGTATTTTGCCACCGAAGATCCTGAACAAACAGAACAGAAGGGGAGAAGAGTGCTTCCCCGTGCACAAGAGACAAACAATTTGGATGCGGGTTGCTTAGGAAGAGCTATGCCTCCTAAGATATCGAGTCGTTGATGAGCCAAACGTTGGGTCACGACGAAGGTTCGCCCAGTCATCCACTCACTTCAACGCCGCACAGAGCCTGAACGGCACTAACCGAGGGGGGGTTTGCACGTGGAGTGGGGGGGCCGGTGTGTCACGTGCCTTGCGAGCTATCGACGTCCTTTTAAAATTGGTATTGAACAAGCTCATGAGTTGCGACAGCCTGGCTGATAGGACTTGAAATTTCTGATGTATAATTCATGCGTGCATTTTTGAGAGACAATTTCGGCCTCTTGATTGTTTTCGTAGGTAGTGATTCAACAACAGCTGCTCGGGCAGTGACGTCGTTGACGGATTATTCTTTCTTCCTTCAAGGATCGTGGGGCCGCTTTTTGAGGACCAGTCGATGACAGGGGTCGCACAGTGGCACTAGCCCCAAATCGTCCCCTTCAAGGTGCCCGTTGAGATTCCACCTGCCGACACCTTCGAAAAAACATCTACACATTCTCCAACTGACGAAGCGGCGTAATCCCCGTCCCGACCCTGAATCTTTGTCGAAAAGGCCCCTGGAAACGTACAAGAAGCACTTTGGATCACTTGCATTGGGCTGCGCTTCTCCCTGCACCGTCACCAAACGCGTCTCCTCGACGCCAGTCGCGTAAAGAGGTCCGACTCAAACTTGGCTCGCAATGGCGCCTCGCTCTCGAGCCAACGCCGTGGATACCGACGCGTCCATGTCAGACGCGCCGGAGCACCGCCAGGAAGAGGAAATGGTGAGTTGGGCTTTTGAATTGCATTTTGCTCTCCATTTGCGTCGCGAGAGCTCCCTGCTGATGATCTACTTCAGGAAGTCGATGAAACACCCGACTACACTGATACCGAGAACCCCAGCACCACCGCTAGCAGTGTCGCTGGGGAGCCTACTACAGATGGTCGAAAGCGCCGCACGGAGGTTAACCAACTACGTCGAAGCATTTTTGGAAAGAAGCACGATCGCCTGGGCGAATCCAAGGTTCGAAGCCTCTGGGACAAGGCTGCGACCACCGAGTCAGTATGCTGACTATTTATCTTCAGGAAGATGACACCATTCGCCGGTTTCGATACTTGCTTGGTCTCACCGATCTATTCCGCCACTTCATCGAGACGAATCCCGATCCAAAGATCCGCGATATCATGACCGAGATTGATCGACAGAATGCCGAGGCCGCACGGGGAAAGAAGGGCGCCGGAAGGCAAGGAGGTGCCACGAGCGAGAGACGCCGACGCACAGAAGCTGAGGAAGATGCCGAGCTTTTGAAAGACGAGAAGCATGGTGGCTCTGCCGAGACTGCCTTCCGAGAGTCTCCCCCCTTCATTCAAGGTCTCATGCGCGACTACCAGGTTGCTGGTCTCAATTGGTTGATCTCCCTCCACGAGAATGGTATCTCTGGTATTCTCGCCGACGAAATGGGTCTTGGAAAGACGCTCCAGACGATTTCTTTCCTCGGTTACCTGCGACATATTGTTGACATCACCGGGCCGCACTTGGTCATCGTACCCAAGTCCACCCTCGACAACTGGAAGCGAGAGTTTGCCAAATGGACTCCGGAGGTGGATGTTTTGGTGCTCCAAGGAGCAAAGGAGGAGCGTCACAACCTCATCAACGATCGCCTTGTAGATGAGAAGTTTGACGTTTGCGTCACCAGTTACGAGATGGTTCTTCGAGAGAAGGCCCATCTGAAGAAGTTTGCTTGGGAGTACATCATCATTGATGAGGTGTGTGTTTCTCTTTGCTCACTAAAGATGACTTTACTGACTAGTCCTTAGGCGCATAGAATCAAGAACGAGGAGTCGTCGTTGTCGCAAGTCATTCGACTCTTCTCGTCCCGAAACCGGCTCCTCATCACAGGTACTCCGCTGCAAAACAACCTGCACGAACTGTGGGCACTTCTCAACTTTTTGCTGCCCGATGTTTTCGGTGACTCCGAGGCTTTTGATCAGTGGTTCTCGGGCCAGGACCGGGATCAAGACACGGTTGTTCAACAGCTCCACAAAGTTCTGCGCCCCTTCTTGCTCCGTCGTGTGAAGAGCGATGTCGAAAAGAGCCTCCTGCCAAAGAAAGAAGTCAACGTTTATCTGGGCATGTCGGAGATGCAGGTTAAATGGTATCAGAAGATCCTTGAGAAGGATATCGACGCGGTCAACGGAGCTGGTGGAAAGCGAGAGTCCAAGACCCGGCTGCTCAACATTGTGATGCAGCTTCGAAAGTGCTGCAACCACCCGTACCTGTTTGAGGGAGCTGAGCCCGGACCTCCTTACACTACCGACGAGCATCTTGTTTACAATGCAGGCAAGATGGCTGTCCTCGACAAGCTCCTCAACAGACTCCAGAAGCAGGGCAGCCGCGTTCTCATCTTCTCCCAGATGAGTCGGTTGCTCGACATCCTTGAAGATTACTGTGTCTTCCGCGAGTACAAGTATTGTCGTATCGACGGTGGCACAGCGCACGAAGATCGAATCGCAGCCATCGATGAGTACAACAAGCCTGGCTCAGAGAAGTTCATCTTCCTCCTCACAACCCGAGCTGGTGGCCTGGGCATTAACCTAACGACCGCCGACATTGTCGTTCTCTACGACAGCGATTGGAACCCTCAGGCGGATCTGCAGGCCATGGACCGAGCGCACCGAATCGGCCAGACCAAGCAGGTTGTTGTGTACAGGTTCGTCACGGACAATGCTATCGAAGAGAAGGTTTTGGAGAGAGCTGCACAGAAGCTCCGCCTAGACCAGCTTGTCATTCAGCAAGGCCGAGCTCAGACCGCCGCCAAGGCTGCTGCGAACAAGGACGAGCTTTTGTCGATGATTCAACACGGAGCTGAGAGGGTGTTCTCATCTAAGGGGCCCACTGGCAACATGGCTGCCAAAGATGGTGAGATAGCTGACGACGACATCGACCAGATCTTGTCTCGAGGTGAAAACCGAACCAAGGAGCTGAATGCCAAGTATGAGAAGCTCGGAATCGATGATCTGCAAAAGTTCACATCAGAGTCGGCTTACGAGTGGAACGGAGAGAACTTTGCCAACACCAAGAAGAACATCAACATGACCTGGATCAACCCGGCTAAGCGAGAACGCAAAGAGCAGTCCTACTCGATGGACAAGTACTTCCGGCAAACCATGTACCCCAACCCGAAGGCGGATGCGAAGCCCAAGGCGCCTCGAGCGCCGAAGCAAGTCCCAGTACATGACTACCAGTTCTACCCACCACGTCTGCGGGATCTTCAGGACAGAGAAACCGCATTCTACCGAAAAGAAATTGGCTACAAGGTGCCTCTGCCAGATGGTGACGAAGACAACATGTCTGAGCGAGAGGCTGAGAGAGCGCTTGATCAGCAAGAGATCGACAGCGCCACTCCCTTGACCGAGGAAGAGCGTGATGAAAAGGAGAAGCTGTCGTTGCAAGGATTTGGGGATTGGAACCGACGTGATTTTCAGCAGTTTGTCAATGGTTCTGGCAAATACGGTCGAACCGCCTACGAAGGCATCTCTAAGGAAGTTGACAGCAAATCTGCATCCGAAATCAAGGCCTATGCAAAGGTCTTTTGGCAGCGGTACACGGAGATTACAGACTATCCCAAGTACATGAAGACGATTGAGGATGGCGAGGAGCGGACTCGACGTCTTGGGCATCACCAAAAGCTTCTGAGGAAGAAGATGCAGCAGTACAGGGTCCCCCTGCAGCAGCTCAAGATCAACTACTCTGTATCAACGACCAACAAGAAGGTCTACACCGAAGAGGAAGATCGGTTCCTCCTGGTCCTGCTTGACCGATATGGCATCGACTCAGAAGGCCTCTATGAGAAGATGCGGGATGACATTCGAGAATCGCCCTTGTTCAAATTCGACTGGTTCTTCCTCAGCCGAACGCCTATTGAGCTTTCGCGGCGCTGCACCACTCTAATTACGACCATCGTCAAGGAATTCGAAGATGTTCCAGCCCGTGGTTCTAACGGAGTCAACGGAAAGTCGAAGCGAGAGCCCGACGATGAGAATGACGAGGACAGCATTCTTGGAATGGCTCCTGCGAAAAAGAAGGCCAAGAACGGTGTCAAGGTATGCAGCTGCATGGTTGAGCCTCCTTTATCGACATGTTGCTAACGAAATCTACAGAACAAAGCCCTTGACAACGTCAAGTCTGTCAAGTCGAGCAAGAATAGCTCGGCCACACCGTCAAGAGCATCCAGCGTGGCATCCACCGCGTCTAATGCAGGAGGCTCTACCAAAGGCAAGAAGGGCAGGAAGAAGTAAACAAAATGACTCGGGGTCTTTGGGTTGATAGGTATGGTTGGTCGGCCAGGGGGGATAGATCTTTTTGGCGTTTGGTTGCTTCTTAGGGCTTCACTTTGCTCCTGTCAGTATTTGGTGATCTGGCACGACGAATTGTACCAGGATCTAGGGAGGTGTGATACCTCGATCAACGATGGTGCCTCAGGGCTGTGGCAAAGGGAGCGAGGGCGGCGAGCGGGTTGAGTGTTAAATAGTTGTTTGAGAGCAAAAGAAACCATGTCTAGATGCCTATACTGCCTGGTTGGTGTCCAACCCGACGTGCTGTGAAGTCATGCTGTAAGGTCGTGCCAGCGTAAAGACGAAGCTCATGTCGAGGTTTACATGAATTCTTCAAAAGGGATCTTCAAAAGGGACTGCCTAGCCAGCCATCTGGGCGTATCCAAATCCTCAAGTCGTAGATACGTCATCAAATGGTGCAATTTCGACCTGTTCCCTAAGTCCCCTGGAGAGATAGTAACAATTACAAGCCCTTTTGTCTTTCTCTCTCTCTCTGTCTCCCCTACACACTCCTATTTCCATCCATCCATCCATCCATTCATCCCCTCCCGTTTAATTTTTTGCCCCCTTGAACAAAAAAACAAGGATTTGATTGTCCCCCCAAAACGCCGTACTATGCAAGCACACAGGAAAAGAAGGCATTCTACTGCATTCGGTTCAACCGCTCCCTCTCAACCTCGTAGTTGAAGTCGAAGTAGCCCTTGTCGAAATGGTGAACCCGCACATAGCCGTCCTCTCCGCCGCTTGCGTAACTCTTGCCGGTGGGGTCGGCGGCGACGGTGTTGAGGGGACCGAAGTGGCCTCGCACACGGCCGATCTCGTCCTCGAAGATCTTGTGGTAGAAGCGGGCCTCGAACTTTCCCTGGCGGGCAGAGGTTCGGGTGACGTCCATGGCGGCCTGACCACCACCGAGGATGACAAAGTCCTTCTTGGGGGTGATGGTGGCGCTGTTGAGGGGAGTGTCGGCGGTGTAGGTCTTGAGGACCTCGAGGTCGCGGGCAGAGATGAGCTAGGAGACGAAGTCAGCATTTGATTTATCTGAGCCGTGAGCGGAGGGGCGGCCGTACCTTGGCAGTCTTGTCCTTGCACGCGGTGATGAAGTAGGTTCGGTCGGGAGACCACTGGAGGTCGAAGATGGGCTGGTTAAGCTCATGGACGGGGACGTTGTCCAGCAGGTCACCGGTCTTGGCGTCGTATCGGCTTACGCTGCCATCCTCGTGGCCGGCAATGATGAACTTGTCCATGGCGCTCCAGCCGGCGACGGTGGCCTTGCTCTCGTCGCAGACGATGGTCAGGGCCTTTTCGTCGTCCTGCTCGGCGTTGACGTCCGGGTTGATGTCCATGACGACAATGTTGGAGAGGTAGCCCATGCGCTTCTCGGTGACGCCCAGCAGCTTGGTGCCGTCCTCGTTGAACTCGACTCGCTTGACGGCGGTGGGGAACTCCCAGGTCTTGATGAGGCGGCCGGTCTTGACCTCCCAGAGGCGGATGGTGTTGTCGGCGGAGCCCGAGGCGATCATGGTCGAGGTGGGTTCGACGTCGACGGTCCAGATGGCACCGACATGGCCGTGGTAGGTTCCGAGACGCTCGCCGTTGTGAGAGAACCAGGCGCAGATCTGCTGGTCCTTGGCGACGGAGAAGATGATGTCGCCATCGAGGTTGTATCTGGGGGATGGGTTGACGAGGTTAGCCGGGGGGGTTCTGAGTGGTGTTCCAAGCTATTTAAGGAACTAGGACATTTCATGTTCCACGCCTCTTCCTCCCCTCTTTCCTCTGAAGATATTTGTCGCCTGAAAGTGATCAAGGGAAACATGTTGAACGTACCGGATCTGGGTGAGCGCACGCTCGTGCCCGGCAAGAAGAATGGGCCGCATGATGTCGTTATGTGAGGGGCTCGGAGGGGTTGATGGTGGAGGCAAGTTCGGAAAGGCTTGGTTATATGGCGAGGGCTTTCGCGATGGGAATTTTTGGCGGTTGTGCGTTTTGGTGGGGCACGAAATCCCCCCTCCCCTTCGCGGGGGGCACAGGATTGTTGCTCTCTACGGCTAGTCCCGGTGTGGATATTGTGACCGCGCCTGTAGCCGGGTGTCAAATTTGGGATGTGCCATGTTCAACACCTTGGTTGCCTATTATTCGAGAGATAGTGACGCCTAAGATGGATTCATCGATATAAGCTATTGACTCATCTGAAGGATCCAAGAGTCATATTATGAATCCTTTTTGTCAGATATTCTGGAAAGTGGAATGACAGCATGACTCTGTTGACGTCGAATCTCGCCTGGTGGCGGCCCCGTCCTGAGGCATCAACCCTTTGCTCGCCCGATTTCTTCGAGACCGACCACTTTGCACATTCTTCTAGTGTAAGAGGCCAGACTTGACGCCATCCCCGACGTGAAGCGGAACTGAACCTTGGACCTTCCGGCCTGATCGATTATCGATCTTGGCGAAAACCACTGGCCCTCGACGACTGAGTCACGTCGACAGACAACTGACGCTCATTTCTCACTCGCCTGCTCTCATCTTTGGAGGAGGGGGGATCACACGACCAGCAGCGTCGACGGTTGGAATCCGTGAAAGATGTAGGAGTACCATGAAGATCTGAACTTGGTCGTCTGTTCCTTGCAACATTAGACCTAATTCTCTGTCTTTCTCCTGTACGATATTGTCAGACTACCTTCGAGACTTGGCAGCTGGGCGTTTTCCTCTACTCTTTTCGTTCTCTTCTTACCTTCCTAGAACATCTTTGTTGCACAACAAACCCGGCATTGGATACCATCCCCCGACATAGGCCATTCCTATTTGATTGTACGGGCGTATGGAGATTTTTCGGCATCTCATACTAGGTCGGCACATAGGTATGCAACTACGAGATCAGATATATACCAGCAGTTGATCATGGCCGGGGTCAAGCTCCGTTACGCCGCGTCGGGATCTACTACGGACGTATGCCGAAGGGTCCCGAGATGGAGGAGTCGTCAGTTGAATTGTTCATGGAGGATATTGTTATGCCTCGAGCAGCAACTACGGCACAGCAGCCGTCGGCCACACCAAGCCGAACCTGCAATAGCCGGGACCCGTTGGATGCACGCACACGCTGCTCACAGTCACATTTTCACGCACCCACAGCCACAGCCACAGGCTCCCTCACGCACAAAGTTAACAAGGCAAAGTCGTCCCCACACGTGTTCGGGCGTCTCCCCCGTGTCGCCCGTGTTGGCCTGGGGCGCCACTATTCCAACTGCCCCTCCCCCTCGTCCAGCAGCCCACTTCATATACGCCGCCGACTGCCTCTCGGACAACAGCCGACGATTCAACTTTGCTTCAGTGTCTGTTGCTGCTTTTTTGCCTTCTGTTCGCCGCCGAGTCCTGCCTCCATTGTTTGACCAGAGACGGAATTTCTCCTCGACGACAACCGCTGCAATGGCTGCTACCAAGCTCGACGGCAATGCCATCGCCAAGTCGATCCGTGAGCGGCTCTGTGCCGAGGTCGCGGCCAAGCAAAAGCTCAACCCTAGATACCAGCCCTGCCTCAAGATCATCCAAGGTATGTTGTGTCGCGTGTGATACTCTTGTCTTTATCAATTGCTCAATGCTGACTCAATTCGTCCAGTTGGTGATCGCTCTGACTCTGGTTCGTGATACCCTGCTGCCCCGCCATCCATCACAACTTGGTGATGTTCTCACTAACCCCGCCTACCTAGCTACTTATGTTCGCATGAAGCTCAAGGCCGCCGCAGAGGTGAGTCAGACTGATCGCCACTGTGTAACTTAATCATTGACTCATTGGCGATAGGCTGGCATTGACAGCAAGTTGCTTCACTACCCAGAGTCTATCTCAGAGGCTGAGCTGCTTGACCACATCCGTCAGCTGAACAATGACCCCATTGTCCACGGCATCCTGGTCCAGCTGCCGCTTCCCAGTCACATCTCCGAGTACACTGTCACATCCTTTGTGGCAGATGAGAAGGATGTCGACGGTTTTGGCACCAGAAACATCGGAGAGCTTGCCAAGCGTGGCGGGAAGCCTCTCTTTGTGCCATGCACCCCCAAGGGTGTCATGATCCTGCTCAAGGAGGCCGGCGTCGACCTCAAGGGCAAGAACGCCGTTGTCCTTGGACGAAGTGACATTGTCGGAAGCCCTGTCAGCTACCTGTTGAGAAACGCCGACGCTACTGTCACAGTCTGCCACTCCAAGACACAGGGCTTGAAGGAGCACGTCAAGAACGCTGATGTCGTTGTTGCCGCCATTGGCCAGCCTCAGTTCGTCCAGGGCGACTGGCTGAAGCCCGGTGCTGTTGTTATTGATGTCGGAACAAACTTCCTGCCAGATCCCACCAAGAAGTCCGGATACCGACTTGTCGGCGACGTCGATTACGCCCCTGCCGCTGAGGTTGCCTCTGCCATTACCCCCGTTCCCGGTGGTGTTGGCCCCATGACGGTTGCCATGCTCATGCAGAACGTTATCGATGCCACATCGTGGTACTTTGAGTCTCAGAAGCTCAGGAAGACCATCCCCCTACCCCTGAAGCTCGAGGACCCTGTTCCTTCTGACATCGCCGTGTCAGGATCTCAGACCCCCAAGCAGATTACTCGCATTGCCGCCGAAGTCGGCATTTCTCCACACGAGCTTGAGCCCTATGGTGCGTACAAGGCCAAGGTCGATCTCAGCCTGCTCCAGAGACTCGAGCACCGAAGGAATGGCCGCTATGTCGTCGTCACCGGCATCACCCCGACACCCCTGGGAGAGGGCAAGTCCACAACAACCATGGGTCTGGCTCAGGCCATGGGAGCCCACGTCGGCCGATTGACGTTTGCCAACGTGCGACAGCCCAGTCAAGGCCCTACCTTTGGTATCAAGGGAGGCGCTGCTGGAGGAGGCTACAGCCAAGTCATTCCCATGGATGAGTTTAACATGCATCTTACTGGCGATATCCATGCCATCACTGCCGCCAACAACCTCCTCGCGGCTGCGATTGATACTCGCATCTTCCACGAGAACACCCAGAAGGACGGCCCCCTGTACCGGCGATTGGTACCGGCCAAGAACGGCCAGAGGAAGTTCGCCCCTGTCATGTTCCGCCGACTGAAGAAGCTCGGCATTGACAAGACAAACCCCGACGAGTTGACTGAGGACGAGATCCACAGATTCGCCCGACTAGACATTGACCCCGAGACCATCACCTGGAGGCGAGTTCTCGATGTCAACGACCGTCACCTTCGTGGAGTCACGATCGGAACTGCCCCGACTGAGAGGGGACAGACTCGAGAGACTGGCTTTGACATTACTGTTGCTAGCGAGTGCATGGCTATCCTTGCCCTCAGCAACAGCTTGGCCGAGATGCGAGAGCGCCTCGGCCGAATGGTGGTTGCCACTTCACGAAGCGGCGACCCCGTCACTTGTGATGACATCGGTGCCGGCGGTGCTCTCACTGCCCTCATGAAGGATGCCATCAAGCCCAACCTTATGCAGACCCTCGAGGGTACTCCTGTCTTTGTCCATGCCGGTCCCTTCGCCAACATCAGCATCGGCCAGAGCTCTATCCTGGCTGACAAGCTTGCACTCAAGCTCGCGGGCACTGAGCCTGACGAGGACTACGGCGAGAAGTCTGGCTTTGTCGTTACTGAGGCCGGCTTCGACTTCACCATGGGCGGTGAGCGATTCTTCAACATCAAGTGCCGCACATCTGGTCTGGTGCCGGACGTTGTTGTGGTTGTGGCCACTGTCCGAGCTCTCAAGGTTCACGGCGGCGGTCCTCCTATTGCCCCTGGCGCTGCCCTCAGCGCTGTCTACAGGGAGGAGAACGTCGACATCCTGCGTGCTGGCTGTGTGAACCTGAAGAAGCACATTGCCAACGCCAAGTCCTTTGGCATCCCCGTCGTTGTTGCCATCAACAAGTTCTCGACTGATACCGATGCCGAGATCGCTGTCATCCGTGAGGAGGCTATTGCTGCGGGTGCCGAGGATGCCATCCTGTCCAACCACTGGGCCGAGGGAGGCAAGGGTGCCGTCGACCTGGCACACGGTGTCATCGCCGCTTCCGAGAAGCCCAAGCAGCTGAAGCTCACCTACGACCTGGAGGGCACCGTGCAGGACCGCCTCACGGCCATCGGCCAGAAGATGTACGGCGCGGAAAAGGTCGAGTTCAGCGAGCTCGCCCAGAAGAAGGTGGAAACGTACACTCGCCAGGGCTACGGAAACCTGCCCATCTGCGTGGCCAAGACGCAGTACTCGCTCTCTCACGACCCCGACCTGAAGGGTGCTCCTACCGGCTTCACGATCCCCATCCGAGATGTCCGGATGGCTGCTGGAGCAGGATATCTGTAAGTTTTTCCTTGTCCGACCATGAGTATAGTGTCACTGATAAGTGTCTAGGTATGCCCTGGCTGCTGATATCCAGACCATCCCTGGTCTCCCTACGGCCCCTGGCTACCTCAACGTCGATGTCGATGTCGAGACTGGTGAGATTGAAGGCCTCTTCTAGAAGGAATGACTGTACACTGGTACGAATGGTATTGTACCCTCAACTCAACGTGGGATTATATAAGGACTGGGAGGCGAAACTAACTTTGGACGTGGCATTTCAACACATGGTGCGGGACGGGTCTGGCGAAGAAATAAACAATGTGTCAATATTTGGCGATACCTAAATTATAACATTTCCGCTCATCGTTATTGTGTGTGACTGTCCAGCCAGGTCAAGATGAATAGGGGTAGGCATCAGACAGATTGTCATGGAATGTCTCGACTCTCCATCTATGGACCGTTTCTCTTTGCCCACATTTCATTTCATCATGGTCCAGTTCTAGTCGAAGAAAGAGATCTACCTTGCTCTCTCTTGGTGAAAGCAAAAGGCTGGGGAGCCCAGCACTTCTTTCTGGTTAAACCTTTCCACGTCCTGCCTGGATCGGGCTACCTGGCAGTATCATGACCTGGAGAGAGAGATGAACAGGAATAGGTAATTGCTTTGACGATGCCGGTATTAAGAGGAAAGAAAGTGATGGTTGCGGCGAAATGGGAGAGTGTTGGGGTTGAAGGATGAAGAAAGATGGTGATGGAGGATAAAAGAGGTAGAGGAGGAGAGGGGAGAGAATGATGTTCAAATCGTGGTGACAATGAATCACGGTCAAATAGAATAATAGGCCGCCAAGGTAGTAGATGCAGATATCCGCCTCCTTTTGCCAGTAACTTGAATGAAGCTTACAGCAATACATCGCCTTGCTGGCAAATAGTATAGAGAAAAAGGCATTGCAACATCTACAATCACTTTTCCAGATAATGAGCCTCGTGGATTATCCATGAAACAGCTTTAAGTACCCAAGTACAGAAACTCTCATTTAACCTGAGGCCAGCAGTAAAAGGGGATTCTAGCTTGCTCTCCTGTGTGGTTCAACCACGAGTCGATCTTATCCCCTGGCAGGTAATCAAGGATGGATGTCAAATTTCAAGCATTTCAATTTAGATTCCCTTTAGCTCTAGTTTGAGATTCCTGGTAATGATCATGTAAATTGACACTGTCCAACCACAAGCCCTTCAACCTCACCGCTTCCAATTGTCCAAGTCCTGGCTCCCAGGGTCATCGCACTCCTTCTCCATGACCTGTCGCATGTATCACAGAAATGCGACGTCGTTCCTGTCCAGGCTCGAGGGAAGACGCCACAGGGTAGAGGATGGACCAGGGGCCTCATTCTTCCCTTTGTACTCCCTGGCTGCCTTACTGGTAGCATTTCTGGCGTTTGCTTCGGTGACAAAGCCGAGAGTACAGTAGAGGTCATAAAGCTTACTCACAAGCTCCGCCAAGTCAGACGGAGTCCAGTCAGTGTTGGCAGAGCAGCCGTGGTGTCAGGTTTTTGGTCAGCCCAGGCCTTGTAGTGCTCCAAATGGGCGTGGCCGTCTCGTACCAGCACCCCGCTGCTGCCCATCGCCTGTTGGAGGTATGACTTGGACGGGAAAGTCCTGTGTGCTGAAATAACCACACTGGTGAGAGAAGAGGCCCCCTCTGATGGGAAGGCCTCGTCGGTCCAGCCATGATTGCCATGATTAGCCAGAGGAGATGATGGGCAAGGCTGTTGAATGGTTTGTCCTTCCCCTCGAAACTCACAACAAAAGACCCTAACGTTGCCCTTCAGGGCCTGTTTACGATCTACAAGTTTAGCCCCTACCACTCCATTAGCCCATTCCTGATAGTAGATTTCTTCCATCGCAGGTCGGCATGCCTGGCAGGGAGGTGACTTCACACAAGCCGTCAAGTTTCTTGTCATGCAATATATGCAGCGTGCATTTCCGTTGACTCATGATGGCCACAACTAAACTAGCCTGCGGCCGAGTCTCAATAAGGGTATGAAGAGCAGGGCTAAAGTCATCGAGGCACAGCGGGTTGGTAAAAGATTTGTACTCGGGCACCTCAGCCGGCAAAAGCCCACCCACGACGACAGCCAACAAGCCGCTAGGGTGGTGAGTTATCGACAGAAGACAACGGAAGAGCGACACGTACCAGTCTACACCCTCGATGTCATCCTCCTTGGGCCTGGCGACGAAGCCAACATCGGTTGGTGGGTTAGGGGCGATTGGCGGGATGAAGTGCAGATATAGGGCGCCCTGTTGGCTGGTATTGACCGATCATGGCATGGGGATGATCCGTGATGTCTTTGGAAGGAAGGGATTGAAGAGAAGAGAAGAGAAGAGAAGAGAAGAAAGAGCGATTGCGGAAGAGCGGAACCTAAGATATAAGACTTAGGGGTTAGGGTATTTGATCACGATTCAGAGCCACTGGTTTTCAGAGAATTAAAGCCGAACGGATGAAGTAGAAAGACGCTCCTCTTGTTATAGCTGATGAGCTGCTCATCGCTCATGCCTGACTTCCATCTCGCGAGGATGAAGACGTAGGGTATGGCGGGAGCAGTGACGAAAAGTCCAATAGGCAGGTGTCTCACCATCCATCTCTTAACAACCATCTCTCATTCAATCCATGGGCACGAATAAAAGAGAAAAAGGAAAGTAGACATTAAAATACAGAGGGGAAGGAGACTCTTCTTGGAGAAGCAACGCCTGGTTCTAAACAAGAAGCTGCTGCCAAAGTGGCGGGGGTGGAGATCGACCTTTACAATAGCGAGGGTAACGCGGGTACAACTCAGAAAGAACGGCGACTCTGACTTGGACAAGATGAATATTAGTCCGCCTTTAGCATATACTTGGGCAGTTGATCATTATGGCCCATGCCATGCGTCACAGGTCGGGGGCGTCGGAAAATAACCGTGGCATTGGCGGGAAGAGGAGCTGTATCGGCCGATACATACACAGGTATGCTAAGCGATCTCGCTCACCAAGATACAAACAATTCACAACGCTAGATCGGTTCCAAGATAGAAAGAATGTCTTGTCCTTCAAGGTACAGTGTTGCGACCATGGTTGGGAAAGGGGGTCAACAGTTGCAGCACGAACAGAAAGATACCACAGTGGCACAACCAAATAGGAAATAACCGACACCCTTGGTCACAATATCTCGCTCAAAATTACCCAAGTACTCCTCTTCGGAGCATGATCCTTCAACAAAGGTTCACACCACCTTGGCAGCCGTCAAGGCCCGTTACTCCAAACTTGCCATATGGGTCGGTCACTCAAGAGTGACATCAGTTGTCCCCAGTAAGGCGTCAGGTATCACCAAAGTCCCTGGAACATTTCGTGGGGGGAACCTGCTGACTGGGAGGGAAGTCAAACAATACATCACATCGCGGAAAACTTGGGTGGGAGGGGTCATGGGCGGATGAAGCAGGAGGATGGAGTCGAAGAAGCAGCCAGAATCAAGG
>JABFEX010000551.1:0-20293 GCA_013623515.1 Fusarium illudens | reverse complement strand
GGAGAGATGGGAATCTCTACATCACAGCGGAGGTTTCACCTTTTTTGTGAGATTGTAAAAAAGGCTTTCATTTCAATCATGATGGTTCATAGTTCCTCCCGTTCCCAGTAAAATGAAATAAGCAGAAGTAAAAAAAACGCCATCATCCAGAGACGCCCGTATCAAAAGGGGCCAAGGAAATAAGGGGGACACTCCCTCCTCCTCTCCCTGCCCAGACCAGACTTTCAGAGGTGGCCCAGATGTGTGTTGTTGTAGCGCGAGCCACCGGTATGTGTATATCATGATTTCCCCATTGTCGATCCCCGAGTAAAAAAAAGAAAGAAAGATGCTCCGCGGTTTCCTGAAAGCGGCCTCCCATGGAGGCATTCCCTGACTGTTCCCACCACTGTCTCCGTCTCCTGCTTTTGTTTCGCCGTACCCTCGCATCGACACATCCTGTTTTTTTTGTTCCCATTTGGCGTCGAAAAGCGATATCAAACATCATGTCGTAAACAAGCAGCTTTGACAAACAAGACTCGAAAGACCTTGCGTGTGTGTGAGTATGAGTGTGAGTGTGTGTGTGTGAAGAATCAAGAAAAAATGAGCTTTTCAGCAGAACAAGAAAACAGATTTCCCAAGTGTTTGGTCTCCCTGCCTTGTGCCAGTCTATAAAATACGTTGATTCCGGTTCCAGTGCAATGCTAGTTTCCCTTGACGCTCCCAAAAACACGGCCGAGCGTGGTATATGCAGACTCCTTTTTCATTCCCATCCCAGTCCCTGTCCTGTATTGCGTGTTGCTTCCCACAAAGAAAAAGAAAAGAAAAACATTGAAACCAGAATGACCCAACACCTATCCACGCTCAAGGGGGTATTCATCTTTGAATTTTTTTTCATGCGCCGTTGTTTTGACATAGGGAATCATTGCGCACCAAGGGGTGCTGTTCAAAAAAAAGGGGGCGGGTTATTGAAACGCTTCAACCCAAAAAAAGAGGAAAAGAAGAAAAGAAGCGAAGAGAACGGGTTTATGGTTCTGGCCATGGTAGAGTCACAACTCCCTAGGCAATCCCACCGCCTGTCGCGCCCGGATCCTCTTGGGATCATGGGATAGAGATGCGGGATCGAAGTGAATGCGCACAGCTGTCCAGGAACCAACACCCAGAATTCGTTGTTGTCGAGGATAGAATCTCCAGCCGGTCTCGGAGCGCGGCTTGTGGCGCGCCCCATGTCGAATCCAAGAAACAAATGGTAATAATATGTCCAAGAAGTGGTAGTAGTAGTAGAAACATGTTCGTACAGATGAAATCGCTAAATCATCAATAACTGTCAAAGCTCGTCTTCTCTGAGCTTGACTTTTCGATCGTACTTTTGGGGCTGGTATTGATCCGGCTAAACACCTTGCCTCCCAGACGGTTCAGCTTGTTGCCGTCCTGGGTGCGGCGAGGTGCCTCAATCAACGTCTTGGCGACCGAGTCCACCTTGATCTTGCAGAAGAGCTTCGAGAACAGGTACTGGTCGCCAGCATGGTTGAGGAGCGGCAAGGTTCGGTAACCTTGCTTCAGGTTGGTGAGCTTGGCCGTGTATGTCGCCACTGCCGGTCGCTCGTTGTAGCTCTCGCCGTCGCTAGAGAGCTTGACAGACCATCGCACAAAGACGAGGTCGGGGTGCTTTGTCGTCACCTTGAACTTGAGATGCTTATCGAACATGGGGTTGAAACCATTCTCGGGCTTGATATCCGTCTGGACCTTGACGGGCGTGTCGGGGTCCAGGACGAGGTGGGAGTCGGCCTCCTTCTTGTCGCGCTTGTCGTTGGCGTGGAACACCTCAACCTCGACGTACGGGTTGATCGACTTGTTAGCGGGGAGGTTGGCAGGTCGCATGAGTTGCTGGGCCGAGATGACGTCGATACTGAACGAGACGACGCTGCGCTCCTTCTTACCCTCTGCGATGTCGGAATTGAACGGGAGAACCTGAATGTCGCGAAGCTCTGTGGGCTTCAGAACGTAACCCGAGGAATCCTTGCCACCGTCAAACATGGCACGGCCAAGCTGCATCCCGAGGTCAAACGTCTGCCAGTTGAGAGCCGCCATCTGGACACCGCGGCGCCAGTAGATGAGGGGGTCGAAGTTGTTCGAGGTGATACGAGTTCGGTCGGGGTAGACTCGCATCAGGTACCGCATGTTGTGAATGTCCAGCGCCATCTTCTGCTCCTTGGTGCGAGAGTGCTTGGCGAAGCTCGACTCCATGAAGGAGAAGATGTGGTTGTACTGCTTGGCATCCACAGTGTCGAATCCAGAGAACTTGACACCCGCGCAGTAGACACCCAAGTCTCCGAGCACCTTGACCGTCTTGTTGGGCGCCTTCTTGGCCGCTTGTTCGGCTCCGCTCTCGTTATCGCTCGTGCTGCTGCTCATCATGTCTTGGACCTGGCCCTCGGTGATGGTGTTGACGCGGGTCTTGCTGACCAGTCGGCGCGACGAGTGGCTGGGGGTGAGCATCGGGCTCTGAGGGAGGGACTGCGAGGGCACCAGGGCAGTGCTATCGGGGACGGTCGGTCGGATCATCGGCGAGTTCAGGCTGTTGCCTCGGCGTCTACCCCTGAAGTCGTTGCCCGCGGAAACCGTCTCCTCCTTGATCTGAGGCTTCTTGACCTTGATGAGGACCCGCTCCATAAGCTCTGAAGGGGAAGGGAGCTTGTCGGGGAACGCGTCGAGAGTCTCCGTCACCAGCCTTGAACCGAAGCAGTCCTTGATGATTTCGACCATGGTCGCCTGCTGGCTGGGGCTGCAGTGGACTTCCAGGGAGATCCAGAGAGGAAACTTGGACTTGAAGAAGGCGTACTTGTTAATGGTTGTCATGACCTCCTTGAAGCTGATCGAGGTCGTCATGGTGCGGCCATGGTTGACCTCGGGCTGGCCATTGTAGCCATCCCAGCAGTCGACCTCGACACATCGGCAGCCTCGGACCAGGGCAGAGATGTAGCCCTCGACGCTGGACTGGCCAGCCACTTGTCGACCCAGCAGATAAGTGTTGTGGGAGCTCGAAATAAAGTACTCGTTCATAGGGCGGTCGAGGGTGAACTCCTGGGGCTCAGGTGCAATCGGGCCATTGTCCTCCGAGGTCAGGAAGCCCACAAATGCGTCCTCCGACATGATCTGGGCATTCTCGGCAGTGTCGACTTCGTCGGTTCGGTATCGGCGGCTGTATCGGGAGAAGAGCTTCTCCCAGGCAGCCCGGTTAGAATCAACATCCTCGCCCTGGGCGTCACGGAGGAAATCTAGAAACTCGGCCAGGGTGAGACCCGACTCGGGGTTAGCAGCAATGCTGCGGATGATGCGCTGAACATCCGTCCTTTGCTTCATTCGCCGCACAAAGTCCTTGAACTCTGTAAAGTTGAGTTTTTGCCGTCTTCGGGAGTCGGACAGGTGGAAGTTGACCTCGAGTGTCGACTGGGAGCTGTAGATGTGAAGACTCTGGCACACCCGCTTGACACCAGCAATATCGAGCTCCTCCTGATCAGTGCCACGGGGCAGATCACCAAACTCCTTGGCCATCTCGCTCTGCCAGTACTGGGCAATCGCCCGGTCGTTAAAGGCCATCAGGGAAGTCATAAGCTCCTGTCGGTACCTGAGCATGGCATCCAGGAACTCGGTCCAAAGCGTCAGGCTGGCATGGTTGTCGGTAACAATGTGCAGGAATTTCGTCTTGGAGCTCTCGGGGACGGTGTAGATGATGGTGAACCAGTTCTCGGAGAGGTTCTTTTCAGCCTCGGTGATCTGGGCCATTCCAAAGTCGAGGATGTATTGCTGAATGTCAGAGCCTGTCCGGATCTCCCTGATCTCGTCGACATGCAGTGACTTGTGGGGGCGAGCAGGGTCCCATGACAGCTTGTTCGTTTCTGTTTCGTAAATAAGATTGATCTTCCTCGGGCGGGCTTTCCTGGAAACCTTCAAGACGCTGCTTCCATTGCGGAGCTCAGCCGGGAGCACAGGGCCAGCCATGGCGCCGGCACTTCCGCTAATGGAGCCGTGAGTACTGTTAGCCGAGGAAGTGTAGACGGCGCCGTCCAGGCCAACAAAGGAGATGGAGTCGTCAGGCACAAACTCCACCTCCTCGTCCGTATCAGTCAGGACGCTGCTCTCAGGGGGCGCCGTAGCATTGCTGTCACTGCGTCTCCTCAAGATGCTGGGGCCCACACTTCCGTCACGGCTGGCAGGGGCGGCAGAAGATTGTCTTCTCCTGCTCGTGGCGAATCGATGTGCTCGGTTTGAGAGGCGGCGCATGATGCTCCTGTTGCCGCCAACTGCCTCTGACATGGCGCTGGGGTTGCTGGTCAAGCTTTGACCTGATGAGTTCTCGCTCATCTTGCGGAATAGCACCGACTCGGGCAGTTGGAAGCTGGAAGGGAAGACCTCCTCCTCCCGCCCTCGCATCGGCTCAGGCGAGGGCTGGGCGGAGGAATTTGTGGTCAGGACGGCAGTGTCGGGAGACATGAGGGGTGAGCCCTGCTGTGAGTTTGAGGCAACAGACGAGGCACTGATGGCCGACATGGGGATGGGGACTGGTTGTGAATGAGGAGGGAAGGTCGTCTGGACCTGGGTGAGGTGGGAGCGTGTTAATGAAGACATGTCGGATAGTTTGTGAAGAGAGGTGGTAGTCAATGTGTTTTTCGAGTCGAGATCTGAGCTGAGTGACATGGTTGTGCTGGGAGTGGTGCTTGCACTACAAGAACGAGAAGAGTCGCATCCGAAGGTTGCATTGACATATATAAGAGCTCAGGCAGAATGGAGAGCCATGGTGGAACGTCTGGCCTGGGGGTAACAATAAGAGGCGCGGATTGCGGGGAAGAGGCTGCGGAAGCCGATCCCTCGTGGAGCGGCTGTCAACCTGGGGTACAGCCAGTGTTGGACAGGATGCTGGGGGTCCAGGGCCAGGACGCAGAGAGAGGGAGCGCAGGTAATGAATGCAGATGCAGGGACGGAGACAGGACAAAGCGCTGCTGGGGTGGACCACGGGGGGTCAGCAAAGTCGAGTAGCACGCGGAGAACTAGGTAGGTCTTGTCGAGGCCGATCTGAGGCGCGGTGATGTGCCAAGTTCGCGGCAGTGTGGTGAGCTGGCAGCTGGTGGGATATGCAGGTGGCTCTTTTGGGGCCGCCTCGGGGTTGCTGGATCAAACAAGACAGACGGCGTTCGTCCTGGTCAGGCAGGCCAACTGCAGCACAGCGCAGAGGTTCAAGGTCCAGAGAATGAAGAGAATGGGGGCGTCCGTCGAGGGCCACGGGTTGGAGGAGCTGCTGCTGCTGCTTCTTTTTCTTCTTCAACCTGCAAACGCGTCGCGAGTAGCGTAGACAACCGGGAATAACGGCAGCACCGACAACGTCCTGCGCTGGGGGTCCTTTTTTTTTTCGAGATGCGACAATCGCAAGCTGGATTGCGACGAGAGATGCGGAAGAGAAGGGCGAATCGACGCAATTCGAGTGGTGATCGGTAAAGGTTTCCGAAGAGCCGCAGGCTCGACAAGAAGAAGCTCACAAGGGAAGCTTGAGGGTCGAGGTCAAGAAAGGCGAGGTTCGCTGAGTCACCCAAACGTCGAAGGCGGCAGAGAAGCTGGCCGGCAAGTCGAGATCGCTGGGAGTCGCAAGATGGCTGGCTGGTTGCAATTAAGCGCGAGCTTTCTGATCAAGGTGTCGCGAGGCGAGCCGAGTGATGTTGATGGAGAAGAGAATCGGAGTTTGCCTGTGCCGGTCCAGGAGTCGGTTGTTTCTTTGAAGCAGAGCGGTGCTATGGCAGACAAGAAGAGAGAAAGGCGAGAGGTAGGTTGTCAATGGGAAAGTTGGTGGAGCGGGAGGGGTAGAAAAGATAGTTTGGTGTGGGAGGGGGGGAGTCCAGGTAGTAATAAGTAGCTCGAGGCGGTGGGTGGGAGAGAAGAATAGGCCAAGTTTTGGCAAGATAGGAGGACCAAGGCAAAAAAGAAACGAGCCCGAAGAAAAAAAAAAAGGCAATTCCCCCCTAATGTGTGGGCAAGGGAGAGAAGAAGCTTCAAAGTATGTTGGCGTGCTTTTAGGCGCGCGGAGAGCGGGCGAGACTCGAGAAAGCTAATGTCAAGAGAGCTAGTAGAGGAGAAGCTGGATGGGTGGTGGTGGGCAGCGGGAGCGTCTTGTATGCGGCGCTGCACTGGGCTGTCTTGTCCGTTTGGGCTTGGATTCTTGGGCTGGGGGCCGGGAAATTATGGCGGGAGGGACTGGCAGCCAAGAGTGTTTTTTCTTTATTTGGAGCGCCCATCAAGGAGTGCGGAGTTTGGCTTGACACGAGGAGATGATGGGGATGGGCTCTGATCTTCTGGCTGTGCTGTGCCTGTGTGAGGTGTCTGTGTGCCCGCCTGCCTGCTTGTACCTGTGCCCGTGCCTGCCTGTGCCTGTAATAGATGGATGTATGCTCCTGCTCCGCTGTCTTAGCTGGCTGGGCAGGTTGTCAATCTCAAGTCAGGAGGAGCCTGGGAGCGGCAGAGGGACGTGGAAGACACAGCATCAGAGTGGGTGAGGGCAGGGCAGACAGGGTGAGGGTGAGGGTGACCAGGGAGGCTTTGATGATTGATTTGACTAGGATTGGGACTTGGGCCGGGGACTTTGCTGGGACTTGGACGAGTACGTACAGCCCTTTTTTTTTCTTCCCTTCCCTTCACTTTTTTTTTTTCGCTGTGGAAGAAGAGACAGACCGGGGTGGGCACGCACTGGAGAGACTGGGGGAGGCGACCAGGGGGGGTGTCTGATTTGCAAAGTCGATAGAGTGGAGGAGGGTCAAGGGGGAGGCGACTGGTTGGGCCCTGACCTTGTGCCAAAGCATGTCCTCCTATACAGAGTAGTAGAGCTTGGGTTGTCGTGGGAGACTCAGACCTTGACTCCAACCACCAGGGAGACAGAGTTTCGCAACTCTCGCAGGGAGACGGAGGGGAAATGAGCCCACTAGCCCAGCAATAGGTACTGTACTCGACCTGCTTGCTGCTCAAAAGGTCCGAGGCGCAAGCAACGTCGATCGAGGAGAGACAATGTTACGCCCGACAGAAGAGGCGGCCACGGGTTGTTTGTTACACACTTGATCAACCACCACAGAGATTGACCGACAAAACCCTGCCTGCTGGCATGGATAATCCGTACGTCGTGAGGAGATGGGCGTCAGAATAATCAGTCCCGAGGACTGCGTAGCGCAATGTACAAGGGAGGGGGCAATGGGCAAGGACAAGACGGAAGAACAGGGCGGACGGACCAGCCAAGGCACGGACAAGACAGGGCTGGAGAGAGAAGGGGGTGGGAGTCATACCAGCCCAGTTGATGCTCCGTACACGACACGGTAGCATAGGAACATCGCCCAGAGGGCGGGCAAGCAAGCAGCAGCCAGAAGGGCGAAAGAGCACTAAACCACAGGGCAGAACGAAAGCGAGCGAGCATCTTTGCAGGGCAAGGTCCCCGAGGCGAGAAAGCGAATGGCAACAACGTCAAAGTGCCAGGGATAGCATGCCCAGCAAGGGTATGGACAAGGGCGGGAGGCGAGGGCGTTGAGAGAGGCGTGAGGCGAAAAAAGTTGGCGGTGTGGATTCAAAATAAGATGCCCTTGAATAGAGGGCACCTAGAGGTAGGTAGGCAGAAGGCAGAGCGTGGGAGCCGGGACAGGCAGCGCGTGGGATGGGGAACGGAACGTGGGAAAATGACGATGGATGGGCCAACGAGTCCGCAGATGCCAGATGTACGTAGATGTTCGAATCCTCCCTGCGAATTGGACAATATCGGGGACCGTTGCAGCAACTCGGCAGTCCTCTCTGAGGCATGATGGGTCCGCGAGGGGAGGGGAGGGGGGGCAATCAATCAATGGGTGGATGGATGGGATTGGATTGGATTGAGGCTTGTACACTTGTGGGCGGGACTGGGACTCGGGGCTCGGCCGTCAGATGGACGCCATGGATCATGGATCGTGGCTCCACCGTTTTCTTTCAATTCTGTGTCTGTCTGTTCTGGCCCCCCTTCTTCCGGCCCTGGGACTGGAGAAGGAAGAAAAGCTGAAGGGGGCTGGCAGCACAACTGTAACTGACTTTCTCGTCTATTCGGAGTGCGGCAGTGTGTGTACCGACCCGACACTGCGACCCGAGCTAACGCCCTGGGTGGGGAAGCACCATCATCATCATCATCCATCAATCCATCCATCATCATGCTTGCGATTCCATCGTTGCTGATGGATGATGATGATGATGCCGGCTCAGCAATGCCTGTGTAACATGAGACGTTCCGTCTTCACCGCTCCATCCGGTGCATCTAGTTGCTGCTTTGGCTATCCCGAAGGGAGACGGGACAAGACACACAAGAGAGTGAGAGAGATAGAGATGGGCGCCACGGGTCTGAGCTGCACACCTGCAAGTCGATCAATCATAATGAGACGATCATGCCAGCCCAATCCCGGGGCCGAGGTGCAATCCCTCTCGTTCCTGACTAGACTCTCTGTCTGACAAGGAGATGAAGAGAATATGAATTGATATGAGCTGATAGACACTCGCGATGGACCTGGTTGGCCATTGCAGAGCTGCTTGATGATGAGCAACCAGCTAAGAATGACGATGCGACAAGCCGTCTTACCCAGCTCCCTTTGCTCGGCACTACCGTGATAGCAAAGTTTTCCGGACATCAACACTGCAGCAGAGCCCAGAGCTACTGTACTGAAGGTAGCAATAAGAGCCAAGATATGGGCCACCGGTCAAGTCAGGCCGGATACGGCTGGCCGAGAGGGGCAAAGGGGGTGAAAAAGTCTGTGTGGGTTGGGGTTTTTTGAGTTCAACTCCAGCACTTTGCTTCAGATTCAACCAAGCAAAGAGTTGAGATGAAGCAGCAGCATGGCTTGCTTGTTTGTTTGTTTTTTCAACGTTTGCGCTCGGCTTCTCCTCATTGTTTTCTTTGTCTCATCTCTCTTTCTCTCGGCACGGCGGGTTCTTTACTTTTTTTTTTCTTGGCCGTCGTCAACTCCGGCCATTTTCTTAGTTCAGATCCCTGATTGGGTTCCGCAGAAACAGGGACGAGAGTCAAAGAGAACCATGATCACGAGGCGAGAAAAAAAAGAAAGACAGGAACCCAAGCAAACAAGCGAAGCTCTCTAAGCTTACTTCAGGCATAGTCAGCGGAAAGAAAAAGAGGGCAGGGGAGGCTAGTGCCCGTCCGTCAGGGCCAGCAACGTCGTTAGGCCACGAGTTACGAGGTTGCTTGGCCTTACCATGCCCTTTCGAGGAGTCATTGACAGCAGCCGGGCCCGTCAATAATCTTGGGTGAGCGTCCATCGTGATCCGGGCCCGGGTACGGAGCAGAAAAAAGAACAATTCCACGACCGGGGAGGAGCAGCGGACTCCGACTTGGTTAGACGGCGGCTTCCAACGCCCGCAGCCAGGTTAGGTACTGTACGCGTACAGTACCCGGCTCCGCGCTTGATTGTCGCCATGGTCGCGCGTACCTTTCCTCTCGCCTACGGTAGCCACCATGTGTCCGGCGTCGGTCCAGCGACAGGGTCTGCCAATCATTTGCCACCTTATTTGCGGTCAGAGGTACAGTACCGAGAAAAGGAGCCCCCCGGTCGAGAAGCGGGAGAGGCGACTCTCGGTACCAAAGGTTGAGTTCCGGGGAGCCACAGCTTGCAAGTTTCGAAGTCTGTGCCAGAAAAATCTGTTAGCCAGAGGGGAGAGAGCCAGTGCCCTACCATCCGAATGCATTAGGGGCTGAGCCTCGCGAGCTGGCGCCTGGACGGCGGCTTGGGCGGTCCAGCTGCGCGTCGCGCCCCAGGTCAACGTAGCGTTGGCAAGCTGGCTGAGCATCTGAGCCTGAGCGAGCAATGACCTCAGTCTGACACGATGTATGGAGCCCTGATGTCCTTTTTTATTCCAACCAACCCGAGCGGAGGGAAATTGGCCATTGAACGGGGCCAGGTCGCTCCAGAGCAAAGACTTGAAACGAGGGTGACGATAATTTAGATCGCCCAACAAGCAGGAGGTCAGTGTCGCAGGCGAAATTGAAGCCCGTGACCACTGCTTAGATAAGGTACGCAGGGATGGCAGTTCCGGGGAGCCATTTGGCATGGAAGGCTCGCCCTCAGCAGTCACTTGGGTTTTGCCGTTTGGAATGCGAGGTCTAGGGGAAGTGAGACATTCACAGCTCTGGTTAGAATGCTTGAAGCATCAGCTTTACTACAGAAGATATCGTGTAAATTGATACTTTACATATCTGGACAAATACCATTAGGACTGATATGCTATTTTTTTTTTCACCTTGGATATTGTTGTTGTTGTTTATTTATTTATTTGTTTGTTTTTCTTCGTTGTCTCTTGCCCGTAGTGTAGAAACTTGTCGAGTTTGTTGGTCGCTCTTGCCTCTTTCTCACCTCGACCACGGAAGGCAAAGCACCTGCCCACTGGCCAACCGGTTGGATGTTTCAACAAATTTTGTCCCAATATTCCCAGCCTCGGTCACATCCACCCGTCCATCCATAATACAATCCTCATATTCACTCTTCCATGATACAACCTCGTGGCTCAGCGTCAAGAAGAAGCCATTCGACCGTTCCCAGGCATTTCGATCCTTCTCGTCACTATATGCCCTTACAAAGGATCGTATCCACCATGACTAGTGTTTTTTACTTTTCCTCAGCGCTCGCCCAGCTGCCACGCCCATACCTGTGTCGGCAGGGAATCCAGGTGTGGCCAGCAAGCGGCTTGTTTGAGGTGCTGTTAGCCTCAACCACCGAGTACGGGAACACGACAGAGGGCTGCCATCGCGCACGTTGCTGACCAGGGCACTCTTCGTGACCATCGTATCCACTGTCACGGGGGTCGGGTCATCTCCCTCACCTCTCCCCGGCAAGCCGTTGCTATTAACCCTGCCCTGCCCTCGCTAGAGGCTTGCACAGTTTGATTCTCGAAAAGCAGGCGCCGTATTCCTCTGCCCGAGGCTGAGGAACGAGGCTCCATGGCCGCATTGGGTCTCATCTTGTCGAAAAGTGCAGATTACGACGTTGGAGGGTACCCAACTACTCGGTCAGGAGGGACAGGGTTCACTCGGATAGGGCACCGCACTCATGCACGACGGTAAATTTAGACACGATTCGGATCGCTCTCTCTTGCTGGGTCGCTCCAGTGACCCCAAGATGATGCCCTGTCGAGCGTTCATCACCGACCGATGAGCAAGACATATCCGACCACCAGAGTGACGTGGCAGCGTTCTCCCCGACCGTTACAGATCTCGAAACGCGGCGCAGTCGTCCTCACCGACGATGCAGCATGACATTGCCCGACCGCCTGCTATGAGTGGAGCGTGGAATAGCCACATCCTCCTCCTTCTCACCTGTCGGCTCCTACCTCGTCTTCCCCGTCCCTATCCTCATCACGGTGCCCTCGGCTCCTTGGCCCAAGGACGGACAATCAAGGGGCGGCGTAATTATGACTCCCAGACGTGCCCAGGCGCGAGGGGGGTGGCCAGACGGGTCAGACGCCGGCCTGGAAAATCGTGTGGGGAAGAAGCCAATCGCGTCCTTGACCCAGGTGGACGGATTGAGAAGCCTCATGAGCCAAAAGTTTCTGGCAGCATTGTGCCCGAGACCTGGAGGCTCAGTGCCCCAGAATACCAGGTCCTGGGTCCCAGACGTCTATCCCACATTCCGCCATCCTCTGTCGATATATCGCCAGCGCGCCATGTGATTTGACGGCGCACTCAATCTGTTGGACCCGACACATCTTGAAACAAACGCCTGGGACAACCAACAACGGAATGAGATCATCATCTTGTCGATCCTCTGGCCCCCGAGCAACGGACAGGGGGGAGACGAGGGCACCCGGTCTTGTCGGAGTCTGCCTTGGGGGTGTGCGCTTAGCCAAGGCCGGCTGCAGGCAGCCTGTCACTGTGGGGTCCCCAGCTATCGCTATCTCGGCCGTAGAGTACGGAGCACACATGCCCGTCCGTACCTGGCCGGCCATCATTCAGATGGGCGCCGTCCCCCGCTTTCTCGTCACGAAGATTCGGTGCAGCAACATCTCTGCAGCCTTGTCAGGCATCCTCTGCCCCTGATGCCATGTTTCAGTATTACGATAATCCTCTCCCATCTCCCGACCAGCCACAAGTGCCGCAAACGGTCTCTTGATCTGTGACATGGCGGCTGAGCTACCAAAGTCTGCTGGCTATGTGCTGTCGATCCCGCAGTGGTTGATTCGACCGCCGATGCCGTACTGCGGTCAGTTGAAGCCGCTCCATGCCTCATGGACTCGGACTCGGGAGTGCTCCAAAGTCCCATTGCGGGGTCCTGTGGGTGAGCCTGCGAACCATGGACTGTGTCTTCATTTGTACACCGACATTTTGGACAATCAGGCATCGCATGGTCACGAGGAACAGATGGCTCCGGACCCTAAGCTGCAACAGAGCCAGAGACGCCCAGCCATGGCGGCACCATCATGTCACATTCGGTGTGCTGGAAGTCATCGTCGCTTGCGCCCGTGATAGGGTACCTCTCGATTGTCCTGGCGGCTCGCGCGACATGAGCTCCCTGAGCGCCCAAAAGCAAAGACGCTGTCGAAACCGACCAGCTGGGCCAGCCATAGCCGCCAGGGAGGCTCTGATTTGCTGCCAAGGGAGCGAGGACTCGGAGCTGCGGTACGTGGGGGAGAGCGATGACGTCTTTGGCACGTCGTCTGCCCAATCGGCTGAAGCATCCAATAGTGCCGATGCCCGGCCCCTAGGGGATCTCAAGGGGCCCGTTGTGAGACATGGGGCTGCCGTCCGTCTCCTAGCACTTCTGATGAGGCCCTTGAGCCCTTGAGCCCCTAGACGAGTGAGGCTTCTGGAGTGTCTCGGTACGGCGAGTGAGGGTGCAGCTGCTGACCTTCCGTTCCATCTTCCATCAGCCTTGTGTGATGTTTTAAGCATCAAGATAACCAGCACTGCCCCTCCCGATCGGATTATCCACACCCTCCGAGCAATTCGCCCGAGGATGGCTCGATGCGCCGCGAAAATACGACATCACTCGACGCCCGCGCAAGCCTCATTCAATGGCGAGGCCGGGAGGCCAAAGATGCCAACCGAGCAAACAAGATTGACGACGGAAAGAAGAGGGTGGCCGAAAGGGTGACATGACGCGATTGACGGGTGACGTAGGGGGATCTCATTTCTCAGATAGCGACGATGGACGACGCGGGGGTGCAAAGCAGTATCTGACAGCCCTTCACAGTACACCTGCATGGGGAAGTCACGCGGCGAACTTGTCAGTGGTGGTGATGGCATTCTCGAAGCTCGCCAGGGACGTCGTGACCCGGCCGTTGTTGGGGGGCATGCTACTGACTGACGTGGCTGTCCTAGCAGCAAACGGATCCATTCGTCTTGGTCGGATCAACCTCAAGGGGCAGGCACCGTATCGCATCTCCTTTGAAACAAAACCTCCCTCACAGCTTGACCCGTTGCAGCGGAAACAGCTCACAAGATCCCTCCGCGCGCAGGCGTCGTCTCTACTTCTCCGTCACAAAAGAGGGGCAGCGACTCGGCCGCGTCGGCCGCGTCGGCCATTGCCCTAAGCGTTCCCCAAGCTGCGGCCCGGCCGGAGCCCTTACGTACCCTCATGGCAGCGGTATAGATGCAGAAAGACGACGCCAAGAATGTTCCATGGATCCGACGTTCCGGATGAGGTTATCACGCGCCCGTCAGGGGGCGCTTGCTATCGTATTACCGCCCTTTGTGTGCTTCTTGCTTTTCAGGATCGCCATCTCGGTTGCGAGATGGATTTCGTATTCAAAGGCCGTTTGTTTGTGCCTCTCGGTTTCCAGTCCTGCATGGCTGGCTCTACCTTCAGGGGCTACCCACCTCAAGTTGGGCACTACGTCGTAGATGCCGCTTGGCAGGCCTGCCAAGCGGTCTTGGGACCACGCTTGAGGCTAGCTACCCGTCATATTATGCCCCTCGGGCATTGGTGCCAGTGGTCCAAGATACGGCGCTCTTGCACACGACAAGAGAGGATGCCGACAATTCCGTTCCAAGACTTACACCCAACACGCCCTCAATTTCAACTAGTATACGATGGGCTGAGTCCACGTGCCCTCCCCCAAGCAGCACGTCAAGCAGATCGACCCCCTTGAAGTACGACAGCCAACCACAGTGAGCCAAGCCTCTGCGACATGCAATCAGCGTCTGTGTCAAAGCCCAGACACCGCGCTGCTTGTCGCCTGCGTCTGGCAGTTTCCTGCGTCACAGTCGGGTTGCTTTTCAACAAGGACTCAACGTGTCGTCCAATTTCGCCATGCAGCCTATCGCGTCATTCCAGGCGGGCACCTGATGTGCTGCAGCCATGCAATGCTATGCCAGCGAGAAGTGGCACAGCGTCAGACCCGTGAGATTGGCCCGCGTCAACTCGGGGTTTGCTTCTATCACACGGAGGCCCTTGTGAGCCACGCGAACTCTCCATCGAGACAAGACCCCGGTCGAGGCCGCAGCTCTCAGAAACCACTGGGCCGCGCGAGGCGAGCTTCCATTGCTCCCTTGGATCCGCCTCAGGTATGTGTCGGTCTTTGCAATGGGCATGTTGTTGACCGCAATTTCGACCCTTAACCGGGAACGCGGGCGCCGCTGGGGCGAGGAACTGAGCTCGACGACAACCCAGGAGGTCCTTATTGTGTTTGCTATCCGAGGGACTATCTACCCTAGGACTGTACTCTATCAAAGAGCCGCACGTGGACCTGGCAAGCACGAATGACCCGGGTCAACCTCAGCTCAGAAGATAATAGTCAACTCAATCTTGCCCAGCTTATCTCGGCCCGGCTGTTCTATCTGAGGCAATATCACACCCGAGTCGTGGTTCGAATCATCAGTTGCTCGTGCCATGAAGATAAATCGCGCCTCAATATGCTCCTTTTCACCTGCATCCCCGCGCTGCGTTGCTTAAACAGCATGCGTTTTGGGTACCAGGAGGGGGCCGGCCTGCGCCTTGACACCTCCCGGCCCTCCCTATCGGGCAACCTCATCTGGCCATATCCTGGCATACAGGAGCCACACTGGAGGAGGCTGTGATGTGATACGCAAAATCATCCCGCGCTGACGGGCATATCATTTGGACTGATCCAGACCACGCGGGAGTGCCCGTCCATTGCGCGCCTGCCGCTGCATCCCGCACACTTCCAGAGAACTCGTGGATTGGACAGGAGGGCGACAGCCGTTTGGGCGCGCCATGCGAGTTGCGGACTGGGGACGACTGCCCAGTCCACGGTCAATCACAGCACCTGCTCTGGGTACCTATCCCCAGAGCGGAAATCAACCCGGCAGGCATTGCTATTTGGCGACGACGACGATGCTTCCAAAACGGTAGCGATCTGTTGATTCATGACGAGCAATCATCAGGTGTCGGGGATCGCGGCCGGCAAACGGACCGGTAGATTGTCGAGATAGTGCTCCGTCTATCTGCAACCCTACCTGATCAAGAGGTTCCCCAACAAGTGCGTGCACAAGAGCCCATCCGTGAACTTGACTCCGCGTTCTGGCGATATATCGCCCAGTCTCCACTTGCTGTTGGTGTTGCTGGCCTCAATTGCTCTGTCCAGAACCCAGGGCCGGCCATCTGACGCACGGGGCAGAGGCGGCATGTTGAGCTTCTCGGACGACTCGAGTCAAGTCCCAGCCTCGTGGCCTCTTTACACGAAATGAGGGTTCGTATTTCCCATTGCATGCATCCTTCTAACAAGCCATGTAGATGAGCTCAAGGTCGGGTGTGTCCGACGCAGGAGAGAAGGCGACCGAACATCCGGGACTGCGATTCAAGTTGGAAGCACTGCCGAGATTCATATGCCTATGAAAACGTTCCTGGTTCCCCGAGTCTCGCGGCCGAGCCAGGATGATGACAACAGCACCCTCGAGGGTCGACAGTCCCGAGCTTGTGGGAAGGAGGCAATATATCCGCAACGCGGACTTGGAGCACGTCGTGCAAGGGCTTACACAGGCAATGGATCTCTCTCTACCTTAATGTGCAAGAAACAGACCACGGGGAGGGCTCGGCGCTGCCCCCTTTCGGCGGAACAACCAACCAACCGGACGCGCACCTCTTTGCCGGTAGGCTCACCCGGCGCCCCAAGGAATTAATTAATTGCAAAGGGCGAGATGACGGCCAACTTCAAAACACGCCCCTTTGCGCCCTTGCTGAGAGCGGGGCGCTTGGGCCTGCTGCACATCATTGATGCGAAGCAAAGCAAGGGGCCCTCCTGGCCGCCGTGGGGAAGTACGAGGTAGAGTAGCAGCGTTGTTGGGAACTCTACATGGTCGGATTCAAGCTGTTACGGTATGATTACGACTCTTTCGAAATCGAAGTTTCCGAAAGAGTAAGTCTGAGGAACCTTGCTGACAACGTTTGTTAGCGGCCAGGCCCAATTTCACGGGACCGATCCCCGGGGCATCAAAGCGTTGGTTGGGCTGAGGCGCCATGGATTAATCGTTTGCTAGCGTCCGCGGCATTCAACGCGCTGGGAGATTGATCCATGGATGGCTCGCTCTGCCGCGAGCTTGTGGTTGTTGGGTTTCTGCCCTGCAACATCTCATCCACACGGACACAGGTCTTTTGCCTCATCAGAGCTGTACAGCAAAACGAGGCAACGGCGTGCTGTGACACGACGCACAGGAGCACGGTGCAATCACAGAAACGCCAGACGATAAGAGGTCCTATAGCATCGCGACGCCTGTACACCGCTGCGACGTCCAGGTGACCGTCTCGGTCCAGGAAGGACAAAGAATGCCGTCTACGGAGTACGCCATCTCCTATTCGCAAAGATAAATCGAGCCGCCAAGAAGCCACACGTACCGGGAGTGTGCGCACCCGCGAGATCAGTGGGTAGCTTGCATCGGGCATCATGAGACTGGCCCTCATTTCGGAACGATACTCCTGAACAGCCTTCTGATGCCGTTCCGTTGAGCCACATCGGGATGTGGAATCCGCTCCACACTGCGCCAGGTGTCTGGCCGTTTCGAAATCCCTTGATGAGACCCAGACTTGTGTGTACACATCGCCTTGGGACAAACCGTTGGCCTTGTTGCTGCTGTTGTTGGATCCCCCTTGCCCTGCTAACATCTTTTCAGTGGCATGGCCCCTGTACTGGACACGCTCAATCAGAGAGAAGCTAAGCAATTTTTTTGTTTTGTTTTTTAACCTCTTTAATTTACTTCCCTACCTCGCATCCATACACGCCTGCCGGGGCTCTGGCCTGCGACATGCTGTTGGCTTCGAGGCTCAACCTTCTAGAATCCTTCTTGAAGGTCCATGGTTTCGGAACCCCTGAAGACGGCGGCGCTGGCATTTCATTGGTGTCAGCCGCTGGCGGTGAGCGCATGGCTATTCCAGGGATGGTCGATCATTCTCCGCAAGCAACAGGCCCAGAACCTTGCCTGGAGCTGGCTTGCCTGGCGTTGGCAGTTTTATTGTCCTGAACATTCGGGCGGCCCACCACAACCTGGATGGAGATCCTCTGTCACAATAGCCATTTTTCCCCCGGCACGTCAACGACACCAGCCTTGCCCAGTACTGGCGTGCTGTGACTGAACCAGACTGCTCGAGCAACTACTCCGTACGCCTCGCACAATGACGAGTCAGTTTCACGACGCCCATGTCACCATCGAGCTTATGCTAGCGCCAATGTCAGAGAGCAAGCTTTGACAAGGCGACGTTGCACTCGGCCGTCCTCAACTCGGGCGTTGAGCCGCATCCGCGACTAGACAAGACAACCGCAACTCAACTCAACCGCCTTGAGAGTCACTACAGCTCGGCCTCGTCTCTGCGCGTTGCCTGGACAGGGTGCGCATTCACCTGGCCACCCGGCCAGCCACCCCAGAGATGCGTATAACCTTACCAGGGTTTGCCCTGCCCGCTCCGAGACACGAGATGGGAAACTCTACGGATGGCACCCGACGGAATGGCACATTGGCCAGCATCAGGGCAATGGCATCGAGGTTGAGCTGTTTCCCATGGAGACTATGGAGAACCAAGGCGGCAGCACATCACAGCACGGCACGGCACAGCCCTGCTCTGCTCTGCTGGTAAAACACTTGCTCCACCGTTGTGTGGCCTCATCCAGTGATGCTTGCGTCCTTCAGCCTTGTCGCCCTCACCGTGGATACACCTCGGTCTGGGCGCCAAGGGCACCGTCGACCTTCCTCGGTTCTCTGGTCAGCTGCACTGCATGCCACATACAGTAATTGCATGCTGGCTGACAATTGCAACCTCGACTCCCCTGCCCTGCGCTGCGGCACGGCACAGGACCGTCAACTCGCACCGCCTTTTCGGCCGCCTTCCTTCACCTCGGTTACTCGAGCGAGTTGACCCGGTGGTCGCGATGGGCTGGCAGAAGCGAGTGAGGCTTGCTGGCGTGAAGGAAACTCGCCTGGCCAGTTGGAGAGGCTCTTTCGGATGACGGCTGCGCCATAAGTCGACAATTATGGTGGCTCGGGCCGGTCCCATGTGCGGTCTTGCAGGTTGACTGGTCACTTTTGGCCGACATACATATGTAACCCTACAGCTCGACATACATACAGTTCGGCCTGGAACGCCTGGGTGTTTGTGAGCCGGGGGCGCGTATGACCGTCCCTGGCGAGTCGCAGCTGGGGAAAGGTAGTACAAGGAACGGCAACCACCAGGCCGGCGCGGCACGGAGGCGAGGAAATCGAGAAAGGGCGTGGTGGGTAGGCGCCATGCCCATGGTAGCGTATGGGAAATGGAGGTGTGGTTGATCTCCAATCCAACCTCACGCATAGCTGCGGCAAGCAGGCAAGCAAGCACCTCACATGGCTTTTGAGGGACAGGCAGGCACATGTTATTTCCCTCACTGATCCCGCCTCGACCGTCATGCCAATGATGCAGATGACAATTGACAGAACGGAGAGCAGCGGAGAGCAACGGAAGAGAGGCGGCGAGCGCCGGTGACGCCGACACCGCCGCCCACGCAGACCTCTCGTCATCCATCAACCCACACACGCATAACCGGTGTTGGGAATGGCCTCCTGCTGTGTTTTCTGGGTGAAACCTGAGCAGTAACCTCGGCTGACTAACCAAGGAGTCTTGCTTGGACAAGGGTGGGATATTGGCTGCTGCTGGAGCCGGCAATGCACTCAATACCGGCGAACGAGCATGATCCGATGGATGTGCGATGGTCATCCATACATCATGGATGTCTTCGCGGTTACAGTTCCCGCCCTGTCGGCAAATTGCCGCGAGGAAAGAGACAAGATCAAGATCAGCATCTAACTATCAAATCAGCCGAGACGAGACGGACTGGACGTCTTCCGACGCTCGCTGGATGCAGGTGAGTTGTCACCGACATGGTTTGGCAGCATTCGACGCCGGTATCAGCCGTGACGTCTCGTGATGGTTGGTATATGGCGGCACACGATGAATGTCATTTCGCCAAAAAAGAAAATGACTCTCTCTGTCCGTGGTGTCGAATGTGCCATGTATCGCGGACGTAGCAGTACTTGCTTGGGTTGCTCAGCTCACCACCTCCCTACCTGTCTGGGATCGACTGCGAAGGGCCATGGATGTGCCACGTCAACTGTCAATGCCATCTGATGTCCGTCTAGTCTAGCTGGACTAGTCGAACGGCTGACGGCGTTTCTCCCGGGCTCAGTGTGGCGCCTGTTTCACGACAACAACAAACGCGGGCGGGCGAGGCAGGCAGAGGAGGCGAGACTCGCCGAGGGGGGCTGCAGATAGACAGACAGACCTTGACTCAGACCTTGGCTCACCAAGGAGAGCGATCCGACTCACAGCCCCCTGCCGCAAGACACAGACAGACAGACAGCTCTGGATGAGGCCAGTCAGGACCTCGCATTGAATTAATTTCGCACAAGCCTCACTGGGCATCACGCCATTACTCGCATATTCGTCCGGTCACGTTTCATCGGGTGAGACCAGTCAGAAGCTGGGAGGTTTCCAGACATGGGAGGCTTTGCCCTGAGAAAGGATTCCCCTACAGGACTCGGGTGTGAAACAGCAAAGAAGGGAAAAAAGAGTCGGTTCCGGGAAACTGGTCGTAGGTGCGGGGGTGGACCATGTTGGATGGTAGCTAGTTACCCATTGAAGGAGGGAGGGGGAGGGGGTGTTTATTTTGGTCGGGGCGTAGGAGGTGGCGATGCTGGGATGACGATGCGATGCGTTTGGGGGCGATAAATGAAGAGTTGCAGAGAAAGAAGGAGAGGAAGGAATAAGATAACGAAGGGTGTTTCTGACCCCCCCTGGTTCCTGACCTCCCCTAGGCTGTGGATAGAACTGTTTGGCTGTTAAAAACTCCATGT
>JABFEX010000550.1:0-23467 GCA_013623515.1 Fusarium illudens | reverse complement strand
TCTTCCCCGTCCTTTTCATCATACCGCCCTTGGCCTTGATCCCCCTCCCCCGAAACCCCCTCTCGAGCTTGGGATCTTGCTCTTTCGCCCCCGCCGAATCGCTTCTCTCACTAAACCCACATGTTAATTTTGTGCAGCTGTCGCCGGGGCGTCTTTCGCGACGGTGTGACGTCTCTACACCTCCGTGCTTCGTGCTTTCTCACCTCTTCTCTACACAACCCCGATGGATCCGTCCACGATATCCCCCGACCTCCCAGATCGTGCTGCCTCTGCTGAAGCCAGTTCAACCCGTCCGAATCCCTTTGATGACGGCGATATCTCGTCTCGCAAGCGCCGGCGCACATCTCTCTCCGGATCACCGACCAACTCCCTCGATACCGTGAACCCTCTCCACGATTCCTCGAGCTCCACCACTCTCGACACCGATCCCGTCGTCCCCAGCCGCGACTCGGCTGCAGAAGCCCGGCCGGAGCCTGTCGCGCCAACAACTCCCGAGCCCGGCTCCTCGATGCGCGAGCCACCCGCCGAGCCTCCGTCCAGCATGGTCACTATTAACCTTAGGAACATGCCCCAGAGAGACTCGACGTCTTCCTCGCCGCCGTCCCCTTCACCTGCCGCCCAGCCCCCTGCGACCGATGCCGTCATCGATGCTGCGACCGACGACGTCAAGGCCAGTGTTGAAGACTCCGAGGTCGACATGGTGCCGGTTCCTGCCCAGAGCACCGACACCTCCAAGTCAGCCTCTTCGCATTCAACGAGCCCGCCCATCGAGATTATCACGGTGCAGTCAGATGATGATATGGCTTCCGATCACATGAGTGTTGGTGTTTCCGTCATTGGAGACGACCCCATCCTGATCGATCCTATCCATAACTTCCCCTTTCACGATCCTGAAGAAACCACCGAGTCAACGGTGGAACGGCTGGCAAACTATCTTTCAACTCGTGAGATCTGTTATTCTCCTCCTGAACGGCCCAAGGGGCTAAAACGTGCAGAATCCCCAATCGACGAAGGCGTTGTCGACAAAGTTCAACAATGGCTAGAACGGTATCTCAGATACATCAGGGACGTCGACCAGCAATCTGCCATCGACTCATGCCGACAAAATCTTGCGTTTTGGGTTACATTCCCAGAAATATTTCACGCAATGGCATGTCGCAAGTATGTTTCTCTGAGTTCCTTACTTCCCATCACTCCCTGCTGACTCTTTCAGGCCCTCAATGTTGAAGGCACACGGACTTCGCGGCGTTACTCTGGCCTTTTTCGTCGGATTCGCCAAGCTGACGGCTTGGTTCATCGAGTTGGATATTCGTGCTCTTCGAGAGTTCTCGGCTGCGCAGACGGATCAAAAACAACGTGCGCCCGGTCTGTTGTCTCCTCTTTACCTAGACCGGTTGCATGTGGTGACTGGAGCGCCCCTCTACGATGAGCAAACTGGTAACGCCGAACTCTCATCTCCCAGTCTGGATGATGTGTCATACTTGATCAGGGAATTCGAGGAAAGCCAAGGTGGAAGCCTTAGTTGCCTGCTTCAGCTTGCCAGGGGTTTGGTCGATCTTACTTCCATCTTTCCCCGATGGACTGATGAACTGTCCCCGATATGCCTAGTCGCGGCAGATATCATGACAGATGCAACCTTCGGCCTGTGCAGTCCAGGACTCCCGCCCATGGCCAAGCAACGACTAGAGGTTGGTCATGCCCTCTACGAGCTGGTCTCAGATACCCTCGTAAAGATGGTTGAGAAGCAGCCGACGCAGCTGAATGCCGATAAAGTCTCAACTAGCGTTCGGGCTCTCACAAACATGATCAAAACGAGCCTTCAGGGTGAACATGAAGCTGCAACTCAGCTGCTGCTTGAGCATCGACAGGCACACCCCAAACTCCCTGCCAACTACACTATTGAGGCCATCGCTTGGGAGCGACGTCTCGGGCTTCTGAACAAGCTCATCCGATCAAGCCAGATGCAGCTTCGTGTTATAGGGGTCACCCAGATGTGCGGTGACCTGGTTTCCTGTTGGAGGCGTCACTGTGATACTGGAGACGACGGCAGTATACTCCACCTCAACCATCTCGCGGAATATCTGCTCCAGACCGGACTCATCGAGTACATTCTCGGCTCCAACTGCCATCCAGAGATCACTCTCGAGGGTGCCAATATTGTCGGCTTCTTGGTAGTAACTAAAATGTACCGTGAAGAGCACATCAATATGATATGGCAGGGTATCACATCCGGGCAGGATCCTCGCGCCGCAGATGCTCTCACTCGCATGGTAACCAACATCACGAACCTTTTCGACTACACCGGTCTCCTCTTTTTCTGCGACAAGTTTCAGGCCCTTCCAATGGATGGCTTCACTCCCGCTATTCGACTGCTTTGGGAGAACGTCATGAGACACATGGTTACGAGATCACAAGTCGATCGACCGGGGCTGAGCTTCCATCCCTACAACTTGTGTTTGCGGCTGCTCAGAGAATCGTCAGTTTGCGCATCCGGATCACAGGTTGCGCACCCCGAAATGCAGCACGCAGCGATGCAGAAGTTCAAGGAGCTCCTGGCATATGGGCCAGATCCCGAGGGACGCCAGCAACTGTACCAGAGCTGCATTCAGGACATAGCGGACAAGTCGGCAACCACATTGGGCAGCCTCTGGTGCTTGTCAATGGCAATCCGGTCGGCTGTTGTCATGGAACTGCGTGTCTTGACGGAGAAGCACGACTTGACGAGACTCATTGTTGCCGAACTGGAGCACGCAATCAAGGTCGGACGAGCTGCCGGCGTCCAGACAGTTCTCTGGGGCGGCATCAACCAGCCTCGCAGGGACTTTATCACCAACATCATCCAGGTTGAGCCCCAAACAATCACCAAGGAGCTGGGGGTAAGGCTCTGGGACATGCTGGTCGGCCCATGGTCACTATCGCTCGAGGACAGGAGGGCGGGGTGGGGCATCTTGAACAATCTTAACCGGAAGATCAACATCGTCAACCCCTTTCTCCAAACATGCCTATCTCAGTATCTCCCAACCCTTCCCTCCGAGTATTTCTGCGACGGCATGTTGGAATTTCTGCGGGCTGAAATTCTACCACGCCTCAACGAGAAGGCGGACCTGGCACTTGACGATCATGACATGGTTGCTGAGAGTGGGATCGAGCAACTGTGGCGCTTGATTCTCGAAGCTGACGACGGATCTCTCGTTGATCAATCATTGCGGACCCTTGCAATCGACATCTATGTCGAAAGCAGGCACATTGCTACTAGCCCCCTTCAACGAACGCGATTAATCCACATGGCTCTAGTCAACCGATGCCTACAGCAGCTAAAAGATGCCGCGAGGAAAATCAAGAGCTCCAGCGATGAGACCACGAGCGGCGAGGATGAGCCCATGGTGACTGTTGTGACGGAGGAGCAAATCCAACAACAGGAGAGGATCTTTACCCGATCCTTAAGGCTATTGCGGCACATCTTGGAAGCCCATCAATCAAAACCTCTGCTCTCGGCCCCTGATTTGAGGACACTGATCCCCCAAACCCCGTACGAGGTGCAAGGAGACTCGGCCGAGCTCAAGTACCAGTCTTTTGACGGAGATGAACAGACCGATATCAAGCCACTCGCAATTGGGAAGCTGAACACGGCTGCGTCCCTGCTCGCCAGCCTGAGGCAAGAAACCGGCTTCGAGAACTATCGGGTTTATTACAGAGGACGACCTTTTCTTCCCAATGAGCACGAAATCTGCAAGTCTTTGGAGGATTTGTGCGTTCAGGAGGGCCTCATGCTGGTCAAGCGTGAGGAAGCTGGCCCAGCTCCTTCGGGTCGGGTGAAGCCAGGTGCCTCCCCCCTGGAGGTCGAGATCTCGGCGCATTTTGACGAGATGTTCGAGTATCTCAGCATGGAGGAGCTACTCGCGCAAGAGGTATGAATGAAATACGGCCTCAATCTTTTAAAGTTCCGACTGACTGACTATCTACCCAAGATCTACTACTTTCTAGTCAAACTACCCACAGACGGTCATCTCCTGAAGTCGATTGACAGCGAGGCAACCTCTTATCAGCAAATTTTCCCTCCAGGACAGCCGTACAAGTCACTTTACGCCGTGCACACGCTTCTGGAGTACATCGAGGCTGCTTTTCACGGACGCATCGACGATGAAGGCTTGAAGGATGAGTCGACTGACCCCAGTCAATCCGCTGCGTATGCCAAAGCGCTGAAGACAGGCATCTCGTTTGCCACTCAGGCTATTTCGGACGAAAAGGTTTTCGATCAGACTTCTGTGCCCCTGCGTCTGAGACTCACTGGCTCATTGATACACGCCTTCCGACGGTTGCTAGATAGTGTGTTGCGGACCACTGGAACGCTTACTGGTATTGACAGGGCCACAGAGACCTACACCCCAGGGCAGCTAGCCATCGCGGACAATATCACACTGCCTGAACCAGCTCGGCTCGTCGAAATCCTGTCATACGCCGCAGCTTGTCCTGGCGACACTACTCCGATAATAACTGGAACACTCGCTCTTACACTCCGCCTGAGTATTATCGACGGTGCGTTCTGGGCAAAACTCAGGACAAACCCCGATTTTTCTACCCTGCTCCATCGTCTTTTGCTTACCGACCCGAGAGCTGGCGTCAGAATGCTTACTGTGAAGTTGATTGAGGAGCTTGTCTCGATACCAGGCCACACACAGCCAGTGGATAGGTCGAACGACCTGTCCCCAAACAATCCGGACGACATCTTGCTGGCCCTGGCCTCATACTTTTGGGGTGTTGTTAGCGACCTTGTGCTGCAGATAGCCGGGTATCCGGACCAGTGTGAAGAGTTCTTCAGGTTGACTTACATCTTGCTGATGCGATTAAATGCGCGGTCGCCAGGCTTGTTGGATGTTCCGAAGCTTGCGTCTCAGGTCAGCCAGCTTTTGCTCGCCCACACATCCACTGAAGTAAGTTCTATCAGTTCTGGAACGAGTTGATACATGCTGACGGAGCAAACAGACCATCGGTTCTTCAGCTCCAGAGGACTCGTTCGCGAAGGGCCTGGCAGCGATTCTGCATTTCTGCCTGCAACTTGAACCCTCAGCCGCCCAGTCCTCGCAGCTACCAGTGTACGAGAATGAAACCCAATCGGACAGTACTGGCCAACTGACTTGCAATAGGGATTTGCCCTTGTCACTATTCTGGAAGCAGCTGTATCCTCCCAAGCGCAGTCTGAGCGAGCAGCCCATTCCCAGGGTAATCCTTCACAGTGACACGCGAGCGAAGCTTTGCGACATCATTTTCCATCTCGTGAAGCACGATCCGGAGAGGACCAAGGCTCTGCTGGAAGCTCTCGATAGTCTCGTGCCTTTCTATGATGACGACGACGACGGCATGTCCTGTGCCACATCAACCTCGCAACTGCTAACAATCAAGCCAGATGAACCATACCTCTACGAGCTCCCCTATCAATTCGAGCGCCAACGAGCACTGCGGGCGCCATGTGGCTTCGCCGGCCTGCTAAACTTATCGAACACCTGCTACCTCAATTCACTACTGTCACAGCTTTACATGAACACCGGGTTCCGACGTTTCGTGCTGAATTCGAGACTCCGCGATCCCGCCAACAGCCAGCAACTCATGTTCTACACCCAAAAGCTATTTGGCCACATGCAGGAAAGCTATCGTCGCTTTGTTGACCCAATCAGTGTTGTCAGTTCAATCAAGACTTATGACGATACCCTGATCGACATTCACAGCCAAATGGACGTGGATGAGTTCTACAACCTACTCTTTGACCGCTGGGAGGGACAGCTTCACAGTCACGAAGAGAAGAGGAAACTCAAGTCGTTCTACGGTGGTCAGCTCGTGCAGCAAGTCAAGTCAAAGGAGTGTGAGCACATTTCCGAGCGGCTCGAGCCATTCTCTGCGATTCAATGCGACATCAAGGGCAAGAACACCCTGGAAGACAGCCTGCAGGCTTATGTGGACGGCGAGATCATGGAAGGGGGTATGCCTGTCTATCATGCATTCGGTTATCTCGAGTAGGTCGCTAACCAATCAACCAGACAACAAGTACAAGTGTTCCACGTGCGACAGACACGTTGATGCTGTCAAGAGGTAGTTTACCACCCATTGCCCCGCCACTCGGAAGCTGACATGTTGCAGGGCCTGTCTGAAAGACATTCCGGACAATGTCATCTTTCACCTCAAGCGGTTCGACTTCAACCTACGCACCCTCCAGCGGAGCAAGATCAACGATTACTTCTCATTCCCGGCACGGGTCGACTTGCGACCCTACACTATCGAGCACCTCAGTGATCCGGAAAATGACACTGAGGAGGACGTATTCGAACTGGTTGGTGTTCTCGTCCACTCGGGCACCGCTGAATCGGGACACTACTACTCGTATATCCGTGAGCGCCCCTCCACGGCAAGTCGCCAGACTTGGGTCGAGTTCAATGATGACATGGTAACGGCATGGGATCCCTCACACATGGAGAGCTCAACATTCGGTGGCCCTGATCATCGCCCATACGACACAAACGGCATTGTCTACGACAAGACATACAGCGCATACATGCTGTTTTACCAGCGTGCTTCTTCTCTAAGGGCCGAGCAGGAGATGATGATGAGCCTCGGCACTCCTGGGCCTCTACGAGTGAGGCTGGCTGACGATCTCAAAGACCACATCATGAGCGAAAACACAGTGATCCTCCGCCGCCACTGCATATATGATCCCAGCAACCTCAGACTGGTTCAGATGCTGTTTCAGCAGGCGAGACAGCTTTGCGGAGGCTGTCGTGATGTTGACACGAGTCAAAACATTGGCGAGTTCCTGATTGATCGCGCTCAAGAGCATGGGCTTCAGGATTTGGCCATGCACACGTTGCTGAGCCACCTGGACCAGGTTGTCACAAGAGCAAAGGACATACCAGATTTCGGCAACTTCTCCAAGCTGATCAGCGACGCCATCACGTCGTGCGACCACTGCGCGTTTTCGTTCTACACCTACTTTGATCAACGGCATGATGCACTGCGCGCCCTTCTCCAGCGGAATCCGGAAATGGCGGTTCGCAACTTCGTGAGCAAGATGTTCACCATTGCTGTGCACAAGATTGCCCGGGGCTTGCCCCATGTCTACGATCCGCCGGTTCCAAACAGCCCGGTCTCTGACCCTGATGGAGACGAGAACATTGCCGAGGGGGCTGTTGCTCATCGATCGGTCATTGGCGGTGTGATGCGTCTGTTTGGTCACCTCTGGAACTTCTTCCACATTAACCTCAGAGCATGGGACGACTACTTTGGGGCCATTCTAGGATTTGCCAAGCTGGGCAGCCGCGAAGTCGGATATGTCCTAGCTGCGAACTACCTGGCCAGGCTCCTGCGGATCATCTCGGCAGATCCCGCACAGGCGCTCACTGGGAACTATCAGAGGATGCTGCAGACTGTCATCCGGCGCATCAACAACGCCAAGCCGCCTTCTTACCTGTCAGTGATCGCGTTGACGCAGTATCTTCTACAGCAGCTGGAGCCGGAGCTGGGAACCGAGGTGATTGTTGAAGACGCGGTCGAGCGACTGGAGCGGATGGAACTACCCTTCAGCTGGACGTCGGAAGAGGTTCAGCTTGTGCACACCAGCCTGGACGAACCAAATGGCAGCCATTTCGTGGAGAAACTGCTGGGGATCGACCAAGCGAGCCGTCACACTGACGACATCATCCGATTCCTGACGGGAGTTGGCTCGACGATGGACGGCAAGATACTAGCCACGCTGAAGCGATGCATCAGGGGTGAGACGTCGACACAAGCCATGGACCCGTTCCTACGGGCGGCCGGCGTCTACATCGAGAGTACCGAACAACTCGACTTTGCCACAAAGATGATTCAGCATGTGTACACGCAAGCCAAAAGCCTTCAGAACACCGAGGGGGTGTACTTTGTCCGCTTCTTCGAGACAGCACTGACACTCGAGCGGTCAGAAGGGGAGTTTGCGAGAACCATCAGGAGTCTCAGCCTCCGACTGGTGCCGAATTGGGCTCCTCATCTCCTGGGGTATCAGGAAAGCACTGTGCGGACAGCCGCAGAAGACTTCTTGGAGCGCGAGCTGTTTTCAGTCTTGCGAAGCGACGACCCAGATGCCGAGAAAGACTCGGAGGATCGGGAGGAGATCAGGCTGACCACCAGACAATTGGGCCTCGCGTGCTTGGGACATCTTGAAGAGCACCATGTACGCAGGCGAGCACACTTGGGCCGAGAGATTGCAGGCACGTTTTCCCGAGTGATCGAGGGATGTGCCAAGTCGATCGAAAGTGATCCCGAGAAGCAGGACGAGCTCGACAGCGAGTTTGCGGCCCTGCAGCGTGGTAAGTGGACTTGTCCGGGTACCTATCATGAAAGATGGCTTGCTAACACTACAGGATAGATGTGTTAGATCCCCTCCGCAGGCTGATCGTGGATGACATGGAGGAAGACGGGTCCGGTATGTCACAGTCGTTTAGCGACTCCGATACAATCACAACAGACTTCAGGTGACGGCTGACGCTGGGTAAAGACTGGGAAGGATCCTGCGGATCATCAGACCAGATTGACGACTTGGTGGAGATGAACATTACAGGACTGAACGAGATGAACGACGTGGAGCTGGTTTGATATCAGATGACAGGCAATGAACTCGCTAGGTCGAGAAAGGGACGGACGGACGGAGTGAGGGAGGCGTCAGGGCTAAGGAGGCACTTGTGTCCTTTGTTGATTTCGATTCTCTGGTTTACCATCTACACTCGCTACCTAGGTACCCAGCCAAAGGGTGAGTAGAGGCCATGGCACCACAGCAGCCAGGGCCGGCCGGAAACGAGCGGCTGTTGAGCACAGTTGATACTGAGAAAAAGATGCATAGCAAGGGAGTGACGGCGCAAGGGCGAAAGGATAATGAACAGGGATATGGCCGTCGGTACCAGACCACGCGTGAGTTGAGGGGAATCAGGGGTTGGTGAAGATGAAGAAGGGCATCATTGTCTTGGTGTCAAACCCTTGCAAGATCAGCGTTCTTGTATCCATACCTCCCTCCCTGTCTTGGTTTTTTCGGGCACGAGGACAGAAATGATGAATGATTGCATGAAGCAAAGCTAATCCGGGCGGTATCACGTTGGAATTATTCGACCCGGATGTGGCTCTTGCTCTTGTCAGGAAGTGAAGTTGTAAAGGAAGGCTCATGTGCCATGAGACGAGTGTCTTGCGGTGAAGCTTGCCGCCGACACCATGTGATTGATTCTATGAATATCTCCAAGCCCTTCAAGTGGCGCCGGAAACGGACATTCTGATGGACGACAATGCGTGTAGTCTCGACGGCCAAGCGGCCAGCCAGGGTCAGCTCATATAGAAGGCATCACTAGATCATTACACCCCCTGCACGACGGCACTGATGAAGACCTTGGGCCGGCGGCTGGCCTAGGTCTGGTCCGACGCCATACCTATCTTTAGCCACGCGGCCAATATTCCAGGCCCGCCTCGGATACCACGCGATGATGCCACTTGAGATGCGAAAAATAGAAAGAATGGGAAACATGGCCGTCTAGGTGAAGCCCACGAGGTTCCACGGCCCCGCCCCTCTCTGTCTTGGGTAAGAAGAGCCTCTACGGTGAGAAATTGGGGCCTGTGAGATGGCTGACGGATGGTTTGCAAGCCGTGAGATGTTGGTTCGTCTCGGGAAGACAAGTGCCGACGTCTGACAGCTGGAGAATGGAAGTGGGCAGCAAATGTGAGGAATGGACAAGGATCAGTCACGATCGAATCAGCCATCAGCATGAAAAGGAAAGGCTCACATGGAAGAACCGTTGACGAATATCCTTCCCGTCCTTTACACAGTCAAACGCCAAATCTAGTGTGCACACACTACTGCACCAAGTCCCTGCCTCTTCACAAACCTATTCCCCCACTTGACCAACCCCGATTGGAATCTGCAACAGGGTTTCTCGAATCTGGCACACCTCGCAGCCTGTCACATCGTCGCTCGCATCGCCCGTCAGTTCTAAAAATACACTTAGACTCAGCCTCAGCCAATCACGGCCCGTACCGGGAACCCCGCCGTTGCCGAAAATAGCAGCCCCGGGCACGCGCTAATGCACGTTAGCCGCCGAGACGTTCTTCCCCCCCGCTCTTGCTCCCGCCGATTGGGTCGTCCCTCTCGGCCGGCATTTGGACCGTTTGACAGGCTGGGAAGAGGAGAGAGAAGCACCGCTTGTAAAGACGGAACAAGATCAAGAGGTGATGAGCAAGTCGTGCAATTCCCCTTTTCTTACATACTGTAGCGTCTCCCCCCCTCCTCCAAGGATCCCCCCCCTCCCTGACGTTTCATCTACCATTCCGACGCTATAGTGATGGTCTCTCTGCTGGGGTATGCTCCAGGGGGGGTCTCGGAGAGGGTGGCCACCCTCAGGCGAGACGAAAAGCCGGTGGCTGACTGGCCAGACGTGGGATAGTCTTGAAACATAAACAAGTGCCCGGGGTTGTTGTCATCGAGAAAAGGGAAACAGGAACGAAACTTGTTTTGCATGCGGGTTTTATAACCATTCGTCCTGCATGCTGCTCCTGCCTCGTCTGTCTGTATGATTACGACAACGACGACGACGGGTTCTTGTTTGTTTGTTGTTTTTCTTCTTCTTCTTCGTTGACGCACGAACGACGAGGCTGAAGGTATACAGCTGCTGTGCGGCCTGGATGTTGATTCGCTTTGCCTTGGCTTGTTGATTTTACTGTTCCTCGCACTCCTTTACCCTCTTACTTTGATCGTCGTCGTCATCGCTGTCCCTCCTTGATTCGTTGCGGCTTCCGAATACATCACCATCAGACAAACGAAAATGTCGCTCAAGGAGAGAATCTCTTCGCCTCTGGAGGCTGGCACCTCCATCCTGGACGCTCACCACCTCCCGCCTCACCTCGCGCCAGCCCTCGAACACACGTCCGCCCGTCTGGCTCGCAAGTCGCAGCACATCACCCTCGTCGTGGCCCGCCGGGACTATCAGCTCCCGTCCATCGTGTCGCCCAGGGGCCTTCTCACACCGACGACCCCGACTACCTTATCTCCCAGCTTCCGCTTCAACTTTGGAAATGGGCCCATGTCGAAGCTCAAGTCGCTGGTGATGGCTAGTTCGTACAGCGGACCGTCGCCGATGCAGTCGCCGCGAAGTGGAATATCTTCGCCTGGCTTTGCTCCTCAGCCGGAAACGCTGAGTCCGCGGTTCAGATGGCCTCTTTCGCCCACCACGCCCCTATCGCCTCCTCCCATGACGCCCGGTACCGCCTCGTCGACTACGACGGACACGATGAGCTCCATCTTGTCGTCGTCGAGTTTCGGCATGCGTCTCATCCATACGAATGAACTTCATCCTCGGTCCGAAAAGATCCTCAACGTGACACTAGAAAAGACGGAGAAAAAGTTCCGTGCTGGGTAGGTTGCGGGTTATAATGCCAAAGATGTCGGATATCTTGCTAACACACCATAGCTCCGAGTGGCTCTCACCCGCAGTCAGGCCTGCTTCCTGCGGACTCACCAACCAACTCATCCATAGCTCCATCATCCAAAACGAGGTCCTCTTCTCTTCCGAAGGCCTGACCCTACTCTCGCTCGACAGGCTATACAGCCTCAAGAGCGCCCTATCCAGCTACTCCAAGACGAAATCCCACCTGCGCCTCGAAGACGCCGTTGACGAGCTCCGCCGCACCATCCTGGCCACCGGCTCCAAGGTCTCCAAAACTGCCATCCTCCGATCGTATGACTGGCTGAGCGTGTCAAACTCTTCCCTTGTCGACTTGGACCGCATGTATCGACGCGCGTACGGCGGACCGGAGCAATTCGGCGGCATCGAGGGCTTGCCAGCTTTTACCGAGCCCGCCATCAAGCCGATCAGCGATTTTGAGGAGAGCGATAGCAGTTTCGAGGTCGAGGAAGCCGTTATTGGACTTGCCATAACCAAGGGGAAAACCCCGTCACCGAAGCCTCTGCTGAAACTGCTCACCAACTTCGAAATCAAGAAGCCAGAAGTCCCCATCGTTAAGATCGAGGCGGAAGACGAGGAAGATGGAGACCGTACGGCACGACCGACCGACAGGTACTATTTCTCGATGAAGCCATGGGACGGCTCAACCATCGACCAGGTCCTAAGCGCTGCGCCTGTGAATAAAAGCGCCTTCAGCCCCCTCACACCGACTCCGATACTCATGAGCCCGGCGTCGGCATTGATGGGACCCATGACACCCAACGGATACGAAGACATATCGCCCATAACACGAGGAGAATGGGGCTTCATGATGGCAGACAATGCCTTCCAGAACGGCCGAAAGGTTGGAGTAGAAACATTCTGAAAATCGGATTTTCTTGGGTTTGATATGTGGAATTGGCGAACGATTTTGCTTTCAATGACACCCCCTTTTGTTTGGTATCGCTCCTCGCTGCGCGTATTTGGGATTGATATTAGAGCGCGGCGTGGGTGTATCTGTAGGTAGCCCCTTTTTTCAGGTTTAGAAGTAAATAGAAATGCCTCCTTTTCATTCTGAATATTGTGTGCAGAGCTTGGGTATCATCATTTTCATCACCATCCATACTTGCTCGACGCCTCCTTGCGGTTGCTTCTCCCCTTGGCGAAGCTGTCCTCGAGGGCCTCGCGCTGGTTCTGTACATTCTGCACCAGCTGGCGAAGGCTGTGCTTGCCGCCTCCGAGAGCACGCACGGGGTTGTGTATCTGCTGCTCTCCTGACGCTCGGATCTCCTCGTTGTGTTGGTATTCTTTATCCATGTTGAAGTTGATGACCTTCTTCGCCGCTTGCTTGCCCAGACCTCCGCGGCCAAAGAGCTCGCGCCGCTGAGCAGCAGACAGGTTCAGGTCGTCCGCCACCGTGTCCAGCGACTCAGAGCCTGGCAAAGTGGTCGCAGATGGACCTGTTTGTGAATGGCTTGCATACTGCGCGTAGTCGGCGTATGCGCCATCATCGTGGGCCAATGAGCTTTCCTGGGTTGCGAACATGGGCTCATAGACAGCGCTTTGTGCCGTAGTATCTGCGGGCTCGGAGGGTTCCTCCGTGTGCATGGAGAACAGAGAGACTTTAGGGGGTGCCGGAGCGAGTTCCAGTTGCTCAGGTTTTGTCGCCTTGGATTCAGCAGCGTTTGGTTGAGATGCTGCAGCCGCTGCCTTGGCCGCTCCTGAATTCAACTTCTTCTTCTTCTGCGGGTTCCTTGCAACTGAGAGAGGCTTGAACATCAACGGCTTGCCTACAAGCTTGACCTCGTCGGCGGGTTTCTGTCCTTCTGGGATGAATGGTTGAGCGGCCTTGGGTGGTGGCAGGCTCAAACCTCCTAATGTGTTATTATCACCCAATCCATCGCCATCCTCTCCTGCCCCTCGACTAAACCCTGGTGCCGCGCTCGTCTTGAGATTGACGCCTGGCCTCTGTGATGTACTGCTTGACGACACAGAGGGTGTAGGCTTTGGTTTATTCGCATTCTTTGGGGCCGGGAGGAACGAGTTGAATCCGGAGAAGAGGCCCGAGCTCGTTGTTTTCGCGCGCTTCGCGGGGGGTTCGTCGTTCTTGGGTGTATCGTTGGAGAGCTGAGGGAGGTTGACGACGATTTTGCCGGGGTTGGATCGATCAACTACTTTCTGAAAGGGCTTCTTGGAGGACGACGAAGTCTTGGGGGCTGTCTTGGGGGCTGTCTTGACGGGGGCCTCGGCTTCAGAGCCTGAGCTCTCAGAGTCGGAATAATCAACAAGAGCCATGATGAAAAAACGAACAAGCGATAATCGTCAGCTTGAAAAGTTGAGTAGAGGATCGCAAAGAAAGTTGCTATCGCGAGCTTCACGACCTGAGGTCGAAATACCTACGCCCCATTGTTGCCTCGCTAGTGGTCCGTGCTCAGACGCAAGCCACATGGGTCCTGGCGCATCCAAGACGCGAGGCTGCGCCTGAACCCCACGAACAGCTTATCGCAACGGTACGCTCCTCGCCCCTCAAACCTTCAACACCGGGCTTCTTAGAATGACGAATTCCAAGTTACTGGCGTAATACTGGCGTGACATATACCCGCTAAAGCAGTCGCCGTCATGTCTGTCATTCAGTTGGAAGAGTACGTCGCTATCAGGCCGGCCTTGATAGCCAGCATCCACTGACATGGCATTCCCCCTAGACTCGTGTCCTATCAACTCCGCACAAGCTACCTCAACGAGATCGCCGACGGCGTGGGCGAGCGCCTCCTCACCGTCAACGATGGCTTCATAAACTCGGCTCCCTTCAAGGCCGCCGGCTGGCGACCCAATTCCTCCCATATCAAACGGACGCACTCACCCCCGATACCCACCGCTATCGCTTCCGAATACTTCCAAGCACCTCGACAGGCAGGCCTCACGCTCGAGGATGGCGACGACGATGGCGGCATGCTCACCGCAGGCGGATCCGATACCATGGGACCTGGGATGGCTATCAAGCGGCGCAGGCGCCGTGAGCAGATGGAAGAGGAGGATAGCAGCGACTTGAGCGATGACAGCGACGACGACACGGATCAAAGAGCCGCGCAGCAGATCAAGTTCGCCAAGATGCCCGTGAGGCATAGAGCAGGCTCATCGCCACTTCAGAACACGAATCTACGACAGGTAGGGGCAGTCTCGCCAAGGGCCCCCCGACGGGGCTCTCAGTCGGCATTGGAGACAGTCAGGGAGAGGCCGCGGAGAGACACGGTCACCAGCAGCGAGATATCCTCTGAAAACGAGATCGATATCCCCACTGTCCAGAGACACCGAGAAGCCGCAAGGGCTGCGGCCAGAGCTGCGAAGCTCCAGGCGAGAATCCTCGAGGAGCCCACGCCCGGTATCCATCGGGCGGGCACATCCCTCTTGCCAGAAGAGGATGAAGACTCCGATGAGGCTTCAGATATGTCTGATGACTTCGTTCAGAGCATAGACTCGGCATCTATCCTCGACGGTGTAGAAAACCCAGCCATGAATGGATCACCCACTCGTCAAGTCGTGGGAACGCCGCCCAAGAACTTTGTGCGACAATCAACGATTCGCAAATCTCGGCCACCGACAAATCCCATCGTTCTTGGGTCTTTGCCGCCCCCCAGGCCCATGAGCATGATCAGGCCCCTCAGCATCGCCCAGCCCAAGAGCTTGCTATCAGCCGCGCTCAAGGCCAAGGACAAGAAGCCGACCATTCCCTTCCACAAGTTTGCCCATTTCGGCGGGCAGGGCACGCAGGGCCCCATTGCCGTGCGCATGTACGCCGCCTTCTCCAAGACACCAAGCAAGCCGTTCCAGGTGCTCATCCGCCCGCGCGTCCAGGACGGGCAGGGCGCCGAGAGGGTGGTGACCGTGGCGGACCTCATTGGCCTCAGTTTGTATCGCTACAACGAAGAGAAGATGGAGCCGCCTATCCCGTCGGACAAGCTTAACATCAATTGGTGGACGATTCGGATGGTCGAAGAGGGTGGTGAGGTGGATGACGATTTCCCTCCCTTTGAGAGGAGAGAGCCGTTGACCTCGTTTACTACGGTGAACAATGCTGCCATGCGAGGCGGAGGTCGTATGCGGTCGAACTCCAGGGCCTATGACGAGTTTGCCTTGACAGCGGCTTCGGAGGAAGAGTTCCTCGAGAACAAGGCACTTACACCCCAAGAGGATGAAGAGGAGCCCGTGACATCACAGGAGAGTGGTGGTGTAACCCTCGATTCAGCAGAGCCAGGTCGGGGGGACGAGGATGCAACGCCAAGAGGTACACCAGGCCCGCAAGTCAACTCTTTCCTCGCGGCCCGCCCGCGACAGAATCCCATTGTCACAACGACGTACCGGTCAAATGCGCCTGCAGCAGACATGCCGCAGGCGCCTACCGCGGCTCCAAACACATCACGGGGACAACAGAAGCTGCTCCGAATTCACATCATGTCCTCGGACATTGCACCAGGCCAGATGGTCACGCTCGATGTGACAACCGATACCTACCTGGCCGAGGTGCTGGACATGGTATGTCGAAAGAGACAGCTGGACAAGGCCAACCATGTGCTCAAGCTGCCCGGGTCGGGAGCTGTAGTCATGATTGACCGGCCAGTGTCGTCGATCGGCAACGTCTGCGATCTTGAGCTGTACAGGCGGCGGTTCGCTACAGATGGGCCATTGACCATCACTGGGTCGCCAGGCAGCTCATCGCCAAAGATGCTGCCGCTCTCGGACCCTTCGATGCAGAAACGAAGCAAGAAGGCGCAGGTTCAGATGGTGGGAAGCCACCCGCTGGCACGAGAGTCTCTAAAGCAGGACGAGTTCAGCAACGCCAGCTACAAAAAGTACACGGTCTGGCGCAAGCAGCCTATGCGCATCGTGGGCATGAGCGAGCGCATCCTAGTGATCGACGGCGAATACATCCACATCATGCCAGCCTCGGGCGGCAAGGCGTTACACGACGGCGGAGGCAAGACAACGACGGTGCACTTCAGTAACGTGGTCGGGTGCAAAGTGCCCCGGAAACACCCCGCAAATGTCAAGGTGAGTTCATGCTGGTGCCTGTACCTCTGATGTCGAGGTCATTCATGTGTGATTCTAACGAGGTGCCAAATATAGCTGGTGGTGTATAAGGCGACGGAGAGCAAACGGTACGATTTTGAGGCGCGGAGCACATTAGAGGCGGCCGAGATTGTGGCAGAGCTCAAGAAGGGCATCTCGCCGTACCGAGATGTGTGAGGAGGATTGCAATGCGAGACGACGACCCTAGAGATCGGCGTTTGGGGGCTGCTGACAGGTAGGACGACAGGCTGTGGCAGTGATTGCGGCTGCTGTACACCGAACATCCAACGGCGTTGGTTGGATTTGACATTGTAGGCAAGGCGGAGAGGAGAACCTTGATGACGCAGGTAACCAGGACTTTTTGTTGGCAATCCTGCACACCATTCATTCATTCATTCATGTGGCTCGTGAGCTTGATCCCGACTGGCCTGCCTGGCACTGTATGTACTTGGCCCAGCCGGATGAGGGAACCACTTTGTTGAGAGGAGCGTGCCCGAGTGGCGGAGAGGCGATTCCGGGATGGAACGAACGTTGAAGCGAACGGGCATTCAATGTCTCAATCCAGGCGCGGCCCCCCGTGCATCTCGATCAGGGGCCATTTCGCGCAGAAGAGGGTCAAGGCTGAGAAGCTAGCTCCTGGGCAGGTCAGGCCTGGTGCAGGCTTGGCTAGCATTGGCCAAGCAACTGACCAAGGCAGCGGGATAACGACGTCGACGATCGGAAGTGCCAAGCCGGGGACATGGCAACGGATTTGCTTGGGACATCTCAAGAGAGAGAGAGAGGCAGACGGCTTCGTTCTCCGTCAAGTACAAGCAGACAGAGAAGCCCTTGCTGTCGATATCAGACCTGCGAGGTAGTTTTATAAGCAAGTTGAACGCTTTCTCTCCCGTCCTAAAACCACATGCAAGTGCTCAACGTCTTGGCCAAGCGGTCAACTCTACATCCCGCTGCTACAAAAACCCTCTTCTCTCGACAGACCTACAAACCTACAAACCCACGTCTGACCATAACCCACCTAATCATTTGATCATTACTGTAACCATTTCACTCGTCAGTTCCCTTCTTTTGCTGTTGATCATTTCACATCCAGGAAGCGATGGAGTTTGAGCGCAGCGACGACAATGTATAGATGGACCCGGGGAGTGAGGACCGGTTCGTTGGTGGCGTCAGCCAAGACAGGGGGCAAGAAGCAAGCAGAAGCAGGCAGGCTGCGGGGAGAGATGGGCAAGCAGGCAAGGAAGGGAGAGAGGCGCTGCAGAGTCAATGAATGTCTAACGAGGTAATTTCTACTCCGTCAACCGTCGGGCGATCTTGAGGTGATGGCAATTGCATGATGGATGGGATTGAAGGATGCAAGATGATCCCCTAGGGGCAGTGCTTATTGATATGGTGCATACCTCTACCAGAGACAAGAGAAAGTCCGGTATGCCTCTCTGGGCTGCATGTCGCGTGCCGCGCGTTCAGGTACAGGTACCTACCTTCTCAGGGACCGCAGACAGACGGGCCCTGGAGATCGATCCATCACCCAGACCAGAGGCACGTCTCGTATAGGACCTGGCCTGGCCATATGACGTTTCTCCTCTGAATGGCGGCTACCTTGGTTGGAACGAAAGGCATTGCTGTCGAGGTCTGTGCTGGTCGCAAATCATGCTGCATACCGCCGACAAGGCCAGGGTGCGCGGCGCGCTGTTATTCCCCTCGAGAGACGGAGCCTTGCCTCCATACCAAAGGTACTTATCCCTGATGAATTGAAGGTAGCAGAGCCGGGAGTTTCCACCTTGCTCCAGGGCATCGGTCGATCCCAGACGCTAGCGGCAACTGGCGCTTCTCGAACAGCATGCTCTCTGGGGGGACACGACAGACGGGAACAGCCAGGATGGAGGGGGAGAAGAGAAAGTGTCTCTAGTCGGATGGCGTCTGATTGGGTGTCCATCCCAACAGGGCTTTGAACGAGGCTTGTTTCGGGTGTGAGAGATGCTTATGTGAGTGAGCTGGCATCCAACAGCTAGCTGTCGGCTGTTGTTGTTGCCAAGGGAGGAGCTTTTTTCATGCGACGCAAGCCCCTTGATTGTGAGTGAGATTACAATGTCTTGAAGGGGATCCAGACCGAAGATGATTCAGGTACGTGATCTGCTTGATTCATTGTCGACTGATGAAGTGATTGTAAAGGCTTGCAGCAATAATATAACGGCGCAGCATAGGGATAGCTTACGGGTACTGTACCTACCTACCTACCTACCTAGGTAGGTACGGAGTACGTGCTGTAGCTGTGGAGGAAGGCATCACTCAGGCGGCGCTTGACAACTTAGTGTGGGGTTGCACCATCTCCACTGTGACGCAAGGACCCGGCTGCCATTACGCGATGGGATCTTCTCCACCTCCAACATTTTGCCCTTTCCATCCATGGATGGATGGCTGGATGCTGCTGTCAGCTCAACTCGACCAAGGCATTCTCTCTCTCTTTCTCTGCGACTGCTGCTGCTGCTGCTGCTGCTCACTAGTCGACGGGCTTTCCCCTTTTCAAGTATTCGGCCTCGGCCTCGCCAACTGACTTTGTTGTCCCTCCCAATTGGAGCGAGCCTCGTGGCTAATGGCGACTTCCGACGGGGGAGGATACTACCTACTGTACAGTATACAGTGCCCGCCTACAGTCACCCCCGTTGCAATAGGCTCAAAGCATGATGAATGATGATGTTGCTATACTACCCTTGGCCTTGAACGGAAGATCGTCCCGGTGAGCAATTCCTGTTTTGGGGGCTTCCCTCTCTGAAGCCGTTTTGCTTCACCTTTTCCAGGTTTTCCAACCTCGGAAAACGGCATGGCGACGAGACAAACCAAAGCAAGGCACCCGCGAATCAACCGTTTCCTTGGCTTTTCTGTCTCTTTTTGCACGGTTCTCTTGGACGCAAGCTAGGCTGGATAAACTCTGCGGCCTGCACGGAAGCTTCGAAAAGCTGTTCGCACCCCGAGGCTGCCTGAAAGGGATGGCGAAATGCTCCTTCTGATCGACTAGCTCGTGGTTATTTCCGGCAACACACATCGTCAAGGGAGAACCGAACCCAGGTGAGACGGACCGGCATGGCATGGCATAGCATGGCCTCCCTCCCTCGTCTCCCTCGGAGGCTGAGCCGGTGACTCTCAGCTGAAGCCACTGGTTGTTCCCAAGTCAACTCCGCCATGTGTCCAGGCGGCCCCGAAGGATGGGAGGAGAGGGGGGGAGTGCTGTACCGGTACGGAGTACACTACGGCGTCGTCTAGACTGACATCAGTCAAGTGTCAGAGACAAGACACCCATGCACCGATCGATGGTCCCAACAGGCCTTTCCAACCAGGCTCCGAGCCCGCCAGAGGAATAGCGGAGACTCCGGGGCTGAAGGGGGCGTGGCCGTAGAGCGTCGTCGAGCGTCCATGCAAGATGCAAGATGCCATGGGCTGCTTGGTCGTCCATAAAACGTCCCGTCCTCCGGTCTCTTCTCTCCTCTTGCTTCCCTCTCTCTCCATCATCCATCGTTGTCCAATCCCAGCTCAGACCGGTACTTTTGTTGTCGATATCACTCACTCAGTAACCTTCATCAAGTCTTCTATCACTCTCACTACCTACACAACACCGTCACAATGAAGTACTCTGCCGCTACCCTCCTCGCCATCATGGCCGCCCTTGCCAAGGTAGGCTCCTCGCAGCAATTGGCCAAGATTCAGTTGTTAACATGATGTTACAGGCCCAGTCCGTTTCCCTCCCTGGAGAGGATGAGGTTTCTTCCATCATCGCAGAGGTCAGCAGCCGTGTCGAGAGCATCGCCTCCGATATCTCCAGCCGAGCTGGTGACGCTTCCGCCGACGCCTCCTCCATCGTTGAGGAGATCTCGTCCCGCGTCGCTTCCCTCACCGCCAGCGGTGCCTCCGAGACCGTCACCGAGACGGGCACCGTGACCGAGACCGGCTCCGCCACTGATGAGACTATGACTGGCACCGCCACTGACGAGACTGAGACTGAGACTGGCACCGCTACCGACGAGACCGAGACCGGTACCGAGACTGGCACCGAGACTGAGATGTCGGTCGACACGGCGGCCATCGCCAGCAAGACCAGCGCCATCGGCGACCGCATCGCCAGCCTCAGCTCCAAGCTTCCCGATGCCACCGGCTCAGATGCCGAATCCATCAGCTCCGAGATTGCCAAGGCCACCTCTGAGCTCGGCGCCGCCGCCAGCAGTGCCACCGAGGGCAACGCTGGTGCCATGCACACGGCTGCCATCGCCATGGGTGCTCTCTTTGGCGGTGCCGCTGTTGTTGTCAACATGTAAAGCGTTGTTCCACTTTGAATTTCATGTCAACACATATGCAAAGCGGGAAAGAAAAGCAATTCAACCAACGGTCAACTCTTTTTCTCTTTGTACACGCCATAGTCTACAAACACAAAAAGGGAGAGTCTTCTCGCCGTCCATCCGAACCCCAGCCAATCCGATGCAAGGGGGTGTGGCGGGAACTCGGGATTTAATCATCTAGCGCGGGTCCATCTGCCGCTAGAAAGGATTGGGGATTATTATTAGAGGGTGGGCTGAGATTGGAAATACGGGGGTGGACAACTTGTAACGTTTTTTGTTTCTCTATCTTTTAACAAGAGAAGGGTTTATTCTTCTTAAACTTCATGACCATGGATTGGATGAGTACATGACGCCGGCAACCATTGATGGATGCTTTCTATGGATGCTTTCTATGGATGCTTTCCATGATTCTTTTTACAAGACTTGGTTACTCGACTTTAACGCATCATGAGGCGGACAAGGGCCATATCCACCATCCATCCAAGCTCCAGCCAATGACTATAACATGACCACGGATGCCATGGATGTTGGCCTTGTTCACCGGCCTTTTGATTTGTTTTACTGCCCCTAGCCTGCCGAGGTACTAAGGTAGGCTACTGTTGTACTTACGTACCTATGTAGCATAGAGCAGAGCAGCACCCTGGCCAGCTTCGTCCACTTGGCCGCTGACACGGGACGTGCATACAAATATTCAGTCGTCGCCCATGGCGCATGACGTCCTCGAAGCCAAGAAAGAATACGAGATGGAGGCGACGTAAGCAGCATCCCTCCCTCCCCTTCCCGCTTATGTTCCCATAGTGCGCGCGCTGCTTCCAGGCTGCACAATTGCACTCTAGTCGTGATTGGCTGCATCGTGGACGGCTCACATGATGGCTCTCTCGTTTCACCAGATGGGAACAGGTGAAACACTGGCATCAAAGACGACCATTCCTTCCTCCCTCATGAGTGGCGATGATGCTTCTATACGAAGTCTTTCATAAATTGCCTCCTTCAAAGAAAGGGGCGTGTAGGAATGTACTAGAGCAGGGCTCAGTCAGACTTGAACCGTCTCCATCCTTTTAGCCTCCAGCTTCCATCATTACCGAGTACGAAGGGGGGGGCCAGAACATTCCTGGGCTCAAATACGATCCGAATTCCATGCATTGGGCATTCTGAAACAGGACCCTTGGAATCAACTTTGAAGCTCAACTCACATGTCGGTCAGCGTGCATCAATTGCCAGCAGCAACGGCCTCCTTGGCGTCGCCCTGTATGTATAGGTACCCATCAAAGCTAGGCTCAAGATGATAGACACGCTCGATGCTGTGACAACACTCGCTCACAAAAGGGTATCATACTGCTTCTTCATCCTCAAGCCTTGGGCCGGCTGTCTGTCCAGAGTCTATCGATGATCTGGAAGACTGCCGTCACCCCCTTCATCGTATCCTCGTCTACCTGGCCCCCCAGCTTCTGCTGTATCTTGTCGGGATGCCATCGCACGCGCTCGTCCTTGAGCTGCGCCACAAACGCCTTTTCCCCAATCTCTTGCGGATCCAGCCCGTTGACTAGAAACTTGCGCACGGCGGCCTCGTCAACGTCTTCGCGACGACCGCTCTCCACGGGCCATGCGAGCGTCGCACGTGTGCCGTCCCAGGCTGTCCAGGCTGAAATGTAGTCCTCCCATAGTGTGGCCCATCGTCGGCGGTGTCTGCGCTCCTCGCCACGACGTAGACTGCGCTCCATGTCCTCCTGCAGCTTCTGCGCATGGCGGTCCTCTTCTGCCTTGCGCTTCCTTGCTTCCTCCCGGCGGGCGCGCTCCTCGATTAGACCGGCGTGAGTCTTTTCCCACATCTTCTGGCGCACGTGGGCGGCGTACTCTTCCTCCGTCATCTGCTCCAGATACCCCGTAGGTCCCACGCGCTCGCTAGAGTAGATGTGGACGGGCTGGCCGTAGACGCCCTCCCAGTACGCGGCGCCCTCGTCGTCGGCCATGGCGTCGAAGAGGGACTCGCGGAAGGCGGCCTCGGGGTCCAGAGGTTCCGGCTCGTGGGGGTTCGGCGGGGTGGGAGAGCGGTGCCGTCGACGGTGTCGATGGTGGTGGTGGCGGCGATGCGAACGACGTTCGGGATCGTCATGTTCGCGGTGGCGGTCTCGAGACGTGCGACGGGATCTGTGGTGATCCTTCAGCCGGAGACGCGAGCGCCTAGGCCTCGTCTTGTCGGCGTCGTTGTCGCGCTCATCGTCGAGACGCTGTGATGTCTGATCCGGTGATTGCTCTCTCTTGACGTCGTCCTTGGATCTCGGGTCCGGTGATTGGCTTCTCCTTCTGGTCCGAGGCTCGTCGGGGTTGATGGAGGAGAGGATGTGACGTCGTCTAGGGGATTGCGGAGCTTCGCCCATCGTTTGACGGTCATTTGAAGGCCATCAACAAGTTGGCGGCATCTCCAAGACGTTTTTGTTTGTTCCAAGCCCGAGGTTGATTGCGTCAAGTTAGTTTTGGTGGGGCATCCTTGTTAAGCATGCATCCATTGGATAAGTTACACACCAATCAGACCATACATGGACTTATAATTTTCACTGCAAATTTAACCCCCCTCCCCCCCCACATGGCCTTCCTCTCTCCTTTCTTTTCTCCTTTCTCCTCCCATTCCATTCCTTTGTT
>JABFEX010000549.1:0-16913 GCA_013623515.1 Fusarium illudens | reverse complement strand
TAACTACGCCGATAGATAGTATGTTCGGACTAACTCTGCGGGCGCCTAGTTGCGCAATCCCCAGCAGAAACTTGCGCAATACGAGTCACAGAGACTGTATCTAAAATTATAGACTCGAGTAAAAGGGTTATGGGAGAACTGGTTTGAGATCTCCATAGTGAGTAGGTCGGACTAGAAGGCGGTATGCCGGCACGACATGGACTTCAGCCAGATTGCAAGTTGTTGGTCCTCTGCGAAAGGCTTCGATGGGTTGGTAAAACATTTGTCTTGACCGCTGAGATACTAATAACTATAGAATGCTATGCTTGGAAATGCTTTGACCTAAACCTCCATTTGAGGTCCCTTGTACTCCTTCTTGGCCCAGGCCAGGTAGTATACAACGCTAAGAAGCGCAATTCCACCAGTCATCAAGGAGGCATAGTTCATGGAAGATGCGTCGACGGGAGTTTGCGGGGGCCAGAAGCTGAAGAACCAGATGATGATCATGAAAAGGCATGCAAAGGTATTGTTGATGATACCAAAGATGCCCGGGACGTGCCAAGGACCCCAAGCAAGGGTCTGACCCTCGCCGGCGGCAGTGTCAGCCAGAGCAGGAAGAGCACTGGGGTCAGGCATCTTGTAGCCCTTGCCGCATCGGCGGTAGAGGAGGAGAGATGCAGACATGAGGTAAGAAGAGTATAGGCCAGAGACGGCGACCGATATGATAGCGTTGTAGACGACGGTGGAACCGATGTTGATGAGACCGATGAGGCATGCGATAACGCTAGTGACGGTGATAGCCCAGACAGGGACGTTGGTTCGAGGATCAACCTATAGTCCTGGTTAGTCTGGGTTTGCCAAACGGCGTAGATGGAACGTACCTTGGAAATAGTGGACCAGAAAGGCACACCACGGTCTCGAGCAAAGGCCCAGAACATGCGAGAGGAGGCGGCGATGACACCGACAATAGCAGACAGAGTCATGACGATAATCAGGGACGTCATAGCAGCGGTACCAGCCTTGGATCCGGTGGCTTGGTAGAAGATCTCGATGTAAGGGTAGCCAGTCGGGGAGTTGATGGCCTTGTCGATGTCGGTAGCACCGTAGAGCATAGCAATGATCATAGCAAGACCCATGGCGCCGTTGATGAGGACACTGGTCATGATGGATCGGGGAACGGCCACAGAAGGGTTTCTGACTTCCTCGCACATCTGTTCACTCAAGTTAGCAACCATAGGTTTCCAGAGACCGGTCAGTACCAGTGTCTAGCTGGATACTGGAGCGGGCAACCTTACGTGGAATGAGCAGTCGACACCTGGATACATGTTAGACCTTGTGCGAAGAATAACTAAGAGGGGATTGAAGCTTACCAGCAAAGGAAAAGACACAGCCGAGCAGACCGACGAACCATGACAGACCCTGCGTAGGCCACATGCCTTCGTTTCGGAACTCCAGAAAGACACTCCTAGCATCGCCGTGGGCGCCGAAAGTGACCAGAGTGATGAGGACGGCGAAAAAGCCAATGATGTGCAGAATCAGGATCATTCCCTCCAGCTTGGGAAGCATGGAGCTAACGACCGTGTTGATGAATATGGCAATCAAGACGCACATCCACATCATCAGTGTTCCTTGCCATGTCTGAGCGTTGTATGATGGGGTCATAAATGTAACGAGGCCCTGGATCATAGTACCGGTAAGAAAAGCGGCGGCAGCAGAGGTGCCCTGCCAGCCTGCCACAGTCAACCAGCCGGTAAGATAACTCAGAAACTTGGAGCACCAGCGAGGCGCGAGCATGGCAACCCAGTGATACTGCCCTCCCGACGTGGGGGCAATAGAGACGAGCTCACAGAGGGTCGAGAAGACGCTGATATTGCCGATCCATACAAAGATGAAGCCGTAGATGAGTCCTCCGGCACCACCATTCGACAGGCCGGGAGCAAAGTTCATGAGCGTGCCTTCCCATGTTACAAGAATGGCGCAGCTAAAGCCCAGGATGGTCAAGAAACGAAAGTTACGCTGTAGAATGAGACTCTTGTTTAGTATTCTGATCAAGGCCAATGGGGGGCTATCGTATGATTCAAGCTCAGAGAAGTGCCATCATCACCAAGAACAACCATAACAATAGTGATAATGATTCAAACTTACCTTGAGAACCGACTTCTTGCCCAACCTGGCCAGTTGATCGCGATCAAACTCGTCGCGGTCAAGCTCCTCGCTGACATTTTCAAACGTTTGTTCCGGCGTCTTCTTTGGGCTCACGTCGTCGAGCTCTTGACTGTCGCGTTTAAAAACCATGTTGACCAAGGAGCGTGTTATCTATGTCAAGTAAAGAGAAAGCAAGCAGCCGTGGTGAGCACCAGACGAAGGTGTGGTGATAGGTGATGGCGGGAGATTAGGGGACGGCTGATGCAAGATCTTGCAGCCAACAACTGCACGGGGGTAATCTATTATGTAGAGAATACAGTTCGTTGGGCATGCAGAAAACGTGGCGAGCAACCCCCTGACTCGGTTGCGCGAGTTCATGCAGCCGGTGCAACGATGCAACACTCCCGGTAGCAGCTCTGAAACTGACTCGAACAACGCTGCTTCTCGTCGGCTTCTTCTGCGGGATACGACAAGAGCGGTTGGTCGTTGGATGACTTGACCCCTGGGCTCACCCGAGAAGACATGGCTCACCCGAGGGGGGATGTTGCCTCATCCGCCAGGAGCCGACCCCTGCTGCATCGGCGTACCCTGCCAGGATCGTTTGCTCTTGTAGATATACCGTGCACTACGTCCATGCACAAACTCCAGGGGTCCTCCTCGTTAGATCGAGACATGTGGGCATGTAACGCGACTTGTGAGCTGGCCCGAAATGACTGACACTTGGCGTATCGCTACAGGGCCCGCATATGATCACCGAGGTCCGTGACAAACCCCATGGATAACAGAATCGATCGGGGAATAGTAGCAGCGGTAGTGGGAACACGAGTGCGCCATCTTTGTCAGCTACACGGGAAACCCCTGCCACCGGGAGTGAGACCCTGTGGCCCTCGTACGATGGGAGCAGATTATACCTTGTCGGCATCAATTTTGACTTTTCCTGGGGAGGAGATTGTGTCCACATGAATCTATTGATCCGCGCTGTCCGCGCAATTAATGCCCCCGTTTCTTTGTGGTCCATTCACAGCGTCTGTCTGGCACTTTGACACTGCGCCATTAACTTTGCGAGACCAAGGAAGAAGCTGCAGCTCAAGTCGACGCGGGCTCGTCTGGTTCGACGTCGTTCGTTGGGTCCCCATCTCTGACTGAGACTTGTCTTGGTAATTCAATCGGCTCTGCACGAGCAGTCGATTTTATGTATATTACATCTCGATATCAGGCAGCTGTGGTGCCACTACGATCTTTATGTACATCCACCGTCCAACTCTGCTCGACAAGCACCGTCTGACTTGTGTGACTCTGGCGATCCCAAGATCCGCTGGGTTCAGCAGCAGCCGTGACCGTGGCCTCGTTACCCCGGTCGCGAGACTTGCCCATATCCATCATTTCGTAATTTTGTCTCCGATAAGAAGCATTCGAGGCCATGGTAGTGACTGACATTATTCCCCTTGCGGACTTGTCTCGGGGACGACTCGTGTGGCCTGAGGCTGAGGCGTAGCCACTCGGGCCGCTTCTGCTCCTGCTGTTGCTGCCCTTGCTGCTGGTTCCACGAAGGTCTCCGGCAACCATTTGTCCTGATTCAAGGCTGTCGAGGAATGGCTTGAGGTAGGGGATGCAGGTCGCCATGACGCTCATGCACAGAATGACTTGTGTGATGATTGTCGGCGGCCACATGTCAAACATGGGGTTTGTGGAATCGACCGCGCTTTTGTAGTAGTACATATGGCAGATAATGGGAGGAATAATGCTTTGTATCCTTTGTTAGCCTTTTCCTTTCGACGAGGGCGAGGGCCAGGCTGCTTACAAAGTGCGGCATCCGAACACACCAATCACCAACGTCTTTTTGGCTACCGACGTCTTCAAGTGTATAAACATGTCGACGAGAACAGAAGTGATGGCAAGGTCGGTTATGATGTTTAAAGCATCGACGTAGACCCAGAAGGCATACTATCGCGGTTGTTAGATGCAGTTCTCAAGCAGCAAGATATGCGTGGCGTACCCGATTGAAGCATTGCCCCTTGATGTAATTCCAAGGCTCCGGAACCGAACATTGGAAGAATGAAGCAGCTATCGACGATAGCGCCCAGACACCGATGAGGCCTTCGGTAGCCCAGATCAAGCCTCTACGCTTTCGGGGAGCCATGCCCCAGATGGTCCTCGTTGCCGAGATCTTTGCCAGTAGCAACGTGAAGATGAATAGCGCGTCCGATGTATATTGGGCCTGTCATGCGGACACATGTCTTGTCAGCTCTTTGCGTGTCGAGTCGGTGATGCTTCATAATTACTCCATACCTTCAAGATTGAGGAGACCTGATCGGCGGTCAGGCCTTGCAGCTTCCCCAGTCCGTTGGCACCCTGGATGATGACAGCGATCGACTGTGCAATAGCCATCATCTCCTGCAGTCAGCAAAGCGACAACCAACAAAGGAGCAGAATAGAACCAACCGTGGAAGCGCCAACGAGTACATCGTCCAGCTTGAGGCTTCCCGTCGTAGCCAGTCTTGTGACGAGGCGAGTAATGGCCGAAAGGATCGTAATGACCATGAGCAGCGCCGCGACAGCCCGTATCAACGGCGCCTTGTTGAAGGGCGTCTCATGCTCGCGTGGCAGAATCATCTCGTGGGCGCATCAAGTTGTGAACTCGTGGGGTTGGCAGCGGAGATTTGAAGCCACAGGACATCGGCAAGCTCAAGGGGGGCAGCAGGTCTTTTCGCCTGTTGGTCAATCATCTGCCAGCCACTGGATTATCTTTGCTGAAAGGGCGAATCGAGAATGCACGAGGGTGAACCACCATTTCTCGCCGTCCAGACAGCTGGGAAAAACGCCGCCCAAGCACAGGTAAGCAGTACCATGTGATAATAGCCAAGGCGTACCTCCTTTAACCTTGGCACTGACAGACACGTCGGGGAATCGCCCAACCGCAAAAATAACCGTAACGGCCCACCGCACGGGATGCTGAACTGAAGCGTCTCGGCTCAGGCGGGATCGACAGGGCCCCGATCCGCCCGTTCCAGGGGCATCCCGGCAGATGGGGCTTTATCCAGCTTCCAGACTGGTGATAGATCTGCCGCAGAGTCCACCCGGCGGTCCTTGCGCCTCCCCGGTTGCCGGGTCCAGGGTCTTTACGACCAGGGAGAGAGAAGTGACAATGTAACTTCCGCTTACCTGGAATAGACACGTCGGCCAACAGACATATGCACCTCTTCGCATGTGCCGTCAATGCGAGACGCGCTAAATCAAACGCAATGCACCCTTGGCCCTGCTTTGTACCCATTCAGGCTCTTCACGCTGGTTCCATGGCCAGTTTTGCTTTGCATCGAACCCAAACCTTCCTCTGTCAGCTCAGACTGCGCCGCATGCACGCCACGACTGTCACATCCCTTATTTCCTCGTCTACGTCCCGATGCTTCAAGAGGAAGGTAGGAGAAGCCTCTACCGAAGCGAACGTGAGGCTTGAAAGATTCTCCTTGATTCGCTGATGAGCGAGACGTTGCGTGGCTCGGCAGCTTAAGAGGATCCGATATTGTTGGTAGTGCCGTTCCAAGTCGCATACCGAAGAGTCATTTCTCCTCGCCGAACTCGGCGAAACTGTTCCCCCTTTTAAACGGCCTCGACTCTGTCACATCGCCGTCAGAGCAACGCTCCTTCTGCTGTGATACTGTCTACCGACATGGCGTCGAATGCTCTGGTACTAGAGAGAGCAACTCTAGACGATATACCTGCGCTTACTGAGCTATGGTACGCCGGGTTTACCGACCCCGGGGTGCGATACTTGTGGCCCGATACTCCGGGCGTGCGCAAGTGGTGGGATGACGCCAACCGCGACGATCTTGCCAGCAAGGCCTTCCAGCATTACATCAAGATAATCGACCCCAGTTCAAAGGACCCCCAGGGTCGGCCGCGAATAGCTGCTTTTGCAAAATGGGACACGGCGACGCAAAATGAACGAGGACCCCGATATCCTGCTTGGAACCAGGATATGCCTCTCCAAGCGATCGATGATTTCGTTCAGAGCCTAGAGGACTCAAGACAACAAGTGATGGCCGGAAAGACAAAGCACTACTGTGAGGGTTTCCTTTCTCACAGCGAGGAACGCAATGCTGACTGTTTAGATCTTGATACTCTTGTCACGCATCCGGAATACCAAAGGCGAGGCGCCGGCTCGATGCTGATGAAGTGGGGCTGCGATCTTGCAGATGACAACGGTGTCGAGGTTTACGTGGATGCAAGCATAGATGGTTCGTTCTTGTACCGGAAGTTTGGCTTTGTTGAAAGGAGCCCGGAAGGTGAATTCGCATCTGGTATTATCCCGATGGCTCGGGCCAACAAAAGCAAGAGCCGAAGTGGTGGGCGCGTGGACCGCGCATCGAGGTAGGGGGGCACGGGGCGTGGCGAAAATAGATTCACCGTAAAGTGATACTAATCACCAGTTCGTGAGCACATGAGGTGTGTTCGAGTTAATTAATTTAACCCGGCATGATGCTATGTATAAGAAGTGTTCAAGTTTCTGTGATTATCTGATTGGGTGTTCTGAAGCTGCTCCAGTTCTCACGGTGATAGATCATGAATCTAGGGTATGGGGGGGTTTGGGAGATGAACATGATCACTCAAGTGCTTAAACTAATTGCTTATTCTTCTAACTAATCGGGCATTTATTATTTTATTCCACTTATGCTTCTTATTCATCATTTCTTTTTCTCTTCGTCGACACACTTCGCTTTACAAAGACACCGAATGACAACACTCTGCCACGGATCAAAGCCGTTTCATAACACCACCACTTTTACTTCTTTAGGCACCTCCCTTGCGTGGACTACATACATCATGCAAAGAGGGTAGGCCTCGTAGACTTCGGCATTGTAATAATCATGTCCTGTCAAACAGCAATAATTAAGTTCATGACTTTAACCTGTCTCTCAAATACTTCCATAATTCCCCGGCCTCACTCCCAAATCGAGACTTCGTCCTGGATTCCAGTCCCACGAATTAGTGGGAGAACCTTCTCGATGGATTCCTTCCCCATTGGCTGGTCGACGAGAACAAATGGATATTCTTGAGCACCTTGTACACCGTTCTTGACCTGCTCGCGCACCCACTAGGATGAACGGTCAGCATTCAATCTCAATAAGCAGTGTTTAACTTTTATCTACTCACCGGGATTCCAAACGACGTGAACATTATGTGGTCAGGGCGAACCCAGTCTTTTTCCAGAATAGAGCGATCCAGCGCTCCGGTCCAGAGAAGCACAACATGAGGCCAGTTCAGTTCGGCAGGAAGACTCGTAGGGTCGACTTCATATCCGATGGGCGATCCGCAGACGCCACAGAAATAACGCCATCGGCTAGGCGAAGATTCATATCGCTTCAGAGGTTCGACTTTGTTAGCCGAAAATGCCGAGCTCATCGAAGCCCAAGGTGTCCAAGTCCGCTCATCGTCAGGAACTAGGGCAGCCACTTTGCCGTCAGACCCAGACTCGGGAGCTGAGATGCAAATGCTGACAGTCGGGGCATGAGTAGGCATTCCAGAGACGCCTATCTGAGCTGTTGCGGCACGGCAGCCATTGCAGTGGCACACTACAGACATGGGAAATCTAGGTTGAGCTGAGTCGGGAAGGTCGAGACCTGGAGTCTTGTACGGACTGAGGGGACGGTCCTCAAGGGGAGGCACTGAAGCCTTGAATCTTACTGCTCGACATCTGCACCCCCCTTGAAGTTCAAATGCGTGCTCGGGAAAAGGCATAACAATGAAGGCCCTGTTGGTTGAGTATGAGTTTTGGGTGTTCAGGCCAGCGCTGGAAAGAACTGACAAGTCGTTGCTTTATAACCCGGGCCTGTACCTTTGCCCGAGGATTCCGAAGATTCGTTTCAATAAATACCTGATTTTGCACTCAGAAGGCCATTCTTCTCTATTCCTGCTATAATCTGACATACGCAGTCTAACAGCGGCGGTGCGAGAGACGCGCCAATCATGAATGAAGCTTAGATCCCGGATCGGGGCATTGATACCAAACTCGTAATTCGGTTATGTGATTACTGGTTCCAATGTCCGCAAGCGATGCTTACACTGCGATGGATAAGCATAACCGATGCACTCTCCTGATATTGCGGGGGATAGAATGCAAGCGAGCGTGAGCACGGCGCATCGTGTCACTCTCTGGGCAAAGCGTATTCTTGGCATTTGTGCGAGGTTTTAAGCTGCACCTGATACTGGTGATATGGTTGCTGGTATCTGGCAATATCTGCCAGCTTGGCCAGGCAAGACCAACTGCCTTTATGCAATCATTGTAGCCACCGCTGGCGTATAGCTCAACATCTCATCTTCTTCATTCCAGACCCAGTAATCTTATCTATCATGGTATAGGATTCCGAGACCGCCTCCATCATTCTCCTCGGCCTTTGGTTTGACCCCCCGGAGGTTGTCATGACTTGAGGAAGCCCAAAGGCCGGCGTAGCCATCGGATCATTGCTGCCTGTTTTAGCCCGCTTATCCACCTGTGACCTTAATCCCATGATCCTTCTCCGACATCGCGGAAAGAATGTACAGGAATGGTGAAGGAATCCGGCTCATCTTCTGTGAAATCAATTCAGCTGTCTGTGCAGTCGCCTTCGCAGCAGGGAAATGCTGGCGTAACGCCCCAGCCACAAGACACATCAATGCTGTCAACCCACCAAACTGGGATCAAGCGTCACCGAATTACTAATCCAGACATTGGGTTGAGAACTATGTTCTTTGCTATTGTAGTTGGTTCTACGAGCGGAGAAAGGCCGTGAAACGAACAATGGCATGACCAACTGTGACCAAAGTAAGGCGAGCTGGAACAACAGTTCTATAGATTTGATGTCTTTGGATGTATTGTCATGGCTGGTTTCTCGCGAACCACTACGTCTCTTCTTTGTCTAGTGACGCCCACCACCCATATTGAGGGTGGTGGGAGCTCTTTGTTGAAGTGCTGTTCTCGATCGCTCCCACTATTTTCTTTAATGTTCCATCAACACCATGATAAATCTCTGAAAGGCGCTCTATCTTCATACTAGAGTCTACGGGTGATTTGACAAGGAGCTTTCATGCCTATGCTTGTTCACTCTCATGAGACGCCCATCTCTATGTTCCATTCTCGTTCGTAGCCGCATTAGAATCACTTGATAATGTTTAAATTCACTCTCTTCCCTGGTTGCTTTCCTAATATCCGCCCAAATAATCAACCTGATAGCCCTCGCACTAAACACTACGAGTGTTCGATCTTCGATGGCTTCCATTCAGAGCCCTGATGGGAGGTCGGTCCCCCCGATCCCAGAGCATGATTGGCGCACAAATCCACCCACTGATCGGAATACCCAAGAGTGGTTCTGGCCTACGCAGAAGCGACTGCTCGGGGTATCATTCCTTAACGGAACATCGGAGGAGAAGAACATTGTCATAGATGTTGTCAACGAACACTACAACACAATCAAGATGGGCATCCGGTTCAAGTTCCTCGAGGACGGCGACTCCACCCCATCCGATATCCGAGTCCTGTTCTCGGACAGATGTGAATCAATTGATGGGTCCGTGGCTACCACGATTCCCAGTCACCAAGCAACTTTATGGCTGGACTTGGGCCCGGGATACAGTGGTGGCCCAGGTAATCCAGATGGACCGCTGATGAGGCAAGGAAACATTCTGCACGAATTCGGTCATGCCTTGGGTCTGAAGCATGCACACTGTCACCCAGACTGCAAGGCCAATTGGAATTATGAAGCCCTGCATAAAAAGATTGGATGGGACTATGACAGACTCCGTGATGTATGGGGAAGGATCGAGACTGGAATCAGTGCCCAGGTCGCCTATGATCCGAAGTCCATCATGCACTACGAAATCAACCAGGGCGATACTCATAGCATGGTCACGAGTCTCGAGCGCACTAATGTTCTATCCAGGGGAGACAAGAAGTTTCTCATGGCGATATACCCCCTTGACGGTGAAGAAAGAACACTGCAAGGAGTGACCGAACGGATGCTGAAGCCTTCCACGAAGTCGCTGACAGGGAGAAGAGAGAGGTTGGATCCCAGGCCGACTGCAGGGAAAGGGAGGACTGAAGCGTTGGGCCGTTCCAATGAGGAAGTCTTTCTCGGCGAGTATTTTACTGACAAAGAGCCTCCCAATCCGGGCACGCTTATCCTCCAGACTATACTTCCCCGAGGCTATCGGATCGAAATCGTCGCCATTGGATTCCTCTATTGTACGACCGCAGCCATCCTATTCTTGGCTCTATTTCTTTAATTCACATCTTTAACTTCTGCTTTACTCAAGTCATCCCAAAGTTGCCCCAGGTCGAGTCATTCCTTTACTACGTAGATGTCGCCAGCCCTCATCACCTCTATGCCAATACCTGCTTGTTATATCACTCATATTTTTATCCTTCTTTCTGGCACTTGCCCAGATTACCCCAGAAGCCAGCGTCTGTCCATAAATCTTGTTTCTACACAGCGAGGAGACTTGGGGCACGGCAGCCCTTGTTACACATGGCCATCATCATCCCGCCATTGAGTGATCTATAATAGAAGCCCGTGTTCAGTTTCCGTCGCTGCAAGAACACAATTGACAACTGTTTGCGTGTCCAATAGTTAATTGCGGTTGAAATAAGGTTCGGCCCGGTCAACGAATCTTGAAATTGCCCAAAAGCCGCAACTATGAGAAATCATGATTGGTCGGCGCCAGGAGCCTCCCATCACAGTGCAAGGTATGATCTCCAGGGGGGAAAGCACAATTGCCTGTGTTAACCGGTTTCTGAATGCTCCTTGTTTTTGTGTCCAGCATCCCCGCCCATTGATTCTGCCAAACATCCTCGATGACTGTTCTAGGCTAGACGACCCGGACGAAAGTCATGTAGCGTCGTCTCGTGTTATGTTGAAAACTGCAGCACAATGATTGTGGCTTCTTCTTGCTATGAGGGGAAAACACGTATCGAAACAGGACAGCAATGACCATTAAGCGAGCGTAAAATTATGCACTTTGTTGATGATGATGGCATTTCTCTTACTCAAAGAGTATCAGGTACAGGAGTAAAGAACATAATTTTCAATGGAATAACGGCATCAAAATCCAATGCCGTACAATACTGAAAAAGCCGCCCATAGCGTGCGATGTAGCAAGAGTTGCCTGGCTCGGGTTACCAAGAATGACATAATGGCAAGGCTGTCAGCAGGGCACGCTCGACATAGCCTAGCGTGACGGGGGAAGGAGGGGGGATTGCGGCTGTACGAGATACCAAGCTTCGCAATATCATCTTCAACTTTCCCAAGCATGTGGCAAAATAGCCTCAGCCCAGGCCACAAATAACATGGACAACCTCGGCGCCGCTTTGAGCTTCCTTCCATTTCCTGAGCGAAGAGTCAGTCAAGTGCTTAGTTGACTGCTTAGCTTGCACGAGACATTGAGACATTGTCCTTGGGGTGCATCCTTGAGCTGGAGCACAGCCCCGTATATCCCCTCATGAGTGCACCCACACGTAGCGTGATACATCACGCCCAGCCAATTATGTCTGTCTACGGATGCACACACTCTGTAGTTATACCTCTCTTAATAAATGAGACGCAGCTGAGCCACGCTACAGCCTCGTTGGACATTTGGGCTGCAGGTGTCGAGAAAATACCTCTTTCATTCTTCACCACAAGTTCAATCACTCCGCACTCCGCACTCCGCATCTACTCTTTTCAACTTTCGTCGCCTGCCTCCCATGTCTAAAACGTTCTATCACAGCATAACCGGGAGGTCTAAACCTGACTCAACACAACATGGCCAGGCCCAGCAGCAAACGGCACTGCCGCCTTTGGGGTACGTTTTGAATGACTGACGGCTTCCCTGGTAGGACTGGCTAAATTTTATCCTCCTGGTGATTAGGGCAGATTTCTCTGGGAGTTTTGGGCCGAGACTGCCAGTTCCCGCCATGCCTCCTCAGCAAATGTCCTACTCGCCAATGTCATGTTCGCAAGTGCCATACTCGCCAGTGCCCTTTTCGGCGGTGCCAACAGCGCCGCACCCGCCAGCCCCGGCCCCTGTTGGCCTCTCTGCGGATTATCATGATTATTAATATGAGCTCTTGAAGAGGTCAGAGAATGCCTTAAACTAGGGAGACGTGAACACAGAAACTCACTTCAAAATCACAAGACCAGCTTACGGACCATACGCTCACCCGAACGAGCCCGAACGCCATGGAGCGAAAGTAGAGCCTTGGTGGTCCCGACAAGAGACATTCCCGAGTTTCTGGTATGTCATATGTAAACTGACGTCCCCCATTTCTCTAGAAAACCTGTTTCAAAGCACTTTTACTCATACTGAAGCCGTACAATAGCATGGTTTGCGAGAAACAATTCATACCCAGCTCTGGGTCGACTCTCTACTGTTCTGCGCAGTATGTTGTCTACTATAAGACCTGATGGGCTTTTTTCGGATACTTATGACATTCTGTAGCTGCCGGGGCCTTGATCAAGCCGCTCAAGAACGCAAGATCCAATCTGCGTCCCCTGACTTCCCGAAATCCCCCAGTACCACGCGAGGAAGTGATGTTGGAACGTCCCTGGATACCTCAGCAGTCTCAGCCCTCAGATATCCCAATGTCCGGCCACCGAGTCCTATTTCCAAGGATTTCTCATACGGAGCGCGTTTTCGTCAGAGGCCTTCATCTAAGCGGCCTGATCCAACTCCGTTCGATGTGCCCAGAGACCCATTCGGTACAGATGGTCCTCTACCTGTGACCAAGAATCAGCGATATCTACCCAAACATCTGGGAAAAGAAGAGTTCAAGGTTTTCAAGAAACCGAATGATACCCAGTCATCTCGCTCTTACCTCAAGGCTCGGCTTTCTCGCCCGTTCGACCCACCTGTTGGCTAACAAGGTATACGCCACGGTCACGACAAACTTGACAATTCTGGGTCAACACAGACGACAAAGATTGGTGCTCACTCTAGTAAGGTCAGGATAGAGCTTCAAGGTGAAACAGATTGGCCGCCCATCCATGATGACTGTGATGCAGACACCACATATTCTTTAGATTCTACCTCGGACGACCCAAAGGTGACCACATGGGGGTTGGAAGTAGGGGTCAAAGTGCATCGACAGAGGAAGTAAGTCCACGTACGGCGACGATCTAAATTATTTAAACCAGAGTTGACTTGTTGGATTTTAGACACATCTCTCAACAGCTCGCATCTCGTCCATCCGAGATGGGATGTCGGACGGGCCAAGAGATACCGAGCTGGCCTCCTGCCATGTCTACCGCCCGGCCTCCTGCCTCGCTTCAACAGTGCTGAGGCAAGACCAAGTTGGCCAACAGACTTTACTTGAGGTTTTGACTCCCGCACACTCAATCTGGCATCAAATCAAGACATCGCCATGGCCGTGCCACAGGTTGCCCTTGAGTCTGCTGCTCGTGCCGTTTTCGCTGCGACCAAGCAAGTTTTGGGAGATGAAGCAATGCTCTCAAAGGCTGTCATTGTTGGCGGAGCGGCGCTTTGGCGCCTGACCCAACACCGTCCCACTGCCGTGAGTTTATCTCGCCCTGAACTCTTAAACTGTCGTGTCTAACCATGCATATTCCAAATAGGATATCGACATCTGGCTGACTGGCCAGATGACGCCCCGAATCTTAAAACGAACGATCCCATTGGTCGATCCAGCTTTCCGCCTCAACATGGAGGCTATCCATGGCGTTACTTACAAGTGCCCGTCGTCACGCGTCATCGTTCCTGTAGACTTTGTCAACATCAAGTCGGTAAGTCTCTAGTCCTTAATATGTTTATATATCGTCCATTCCGATCCATTACGGGCTAGGGCGCTCCTCTTCTCGCAGGGGCCAAGATGCCGTTAGGCACAACACACTTTTCAACAATACTAGCATTGAACTAATACCGTAGCACTGCACCATACAATTTCATGAATACTAATTGACTTATGTAGACTTCTTTTGTCCCTCGAAGCACCATAATCGGCAAGCTAGCGGACAACGAGTTGCCATGGGCAGACAGAGATGACGTAGTGGCGCTGAAGGCCTAGAGCGCCACGGAGCGCTACAAGCAACTCAAAAGGGATCGGGATATCGCCGATATCCAGAAGCTTCTAGAGGTGCTGCCTGGCCCCCTGGTGTTTGCTGGCTCCGATAAGGCCGCCTGGAACAGGGAGTTTGTGAAGGCGCTTGTCCCTTTCCTTGTCGAGCACAGTGAGTGGTCAGAGGGGAAATGGCTAGGAATGATGGGCCTTTGATTGAATTAAACACATGCCCATGAGGACGGGCTTGCAGATGTCTCTAACTGACCTAGCCACCATTATTGGGTCCAATCAGGTAGTTCGGTGAGATCAGAGAATTATCATGAAAGGATTCAACATGCTTGTGGTTGTGGCTCTTGCGGCTGCCGATATCATCGTCTGGCATCTTCTTATTACCGATGAGGCCGACGAAAGGATCTCTCATATGTTGACTCTCGATTTGATGACTTGGACACTGGGGCCTTGGAGGGCATTTCTCTTCGGATGTTGGAAGAGAAATGTCACATTGCCGGGTGGCGTGCGGCAACGACAGACTGGTGTGGTAAGTCAAGTCAACTATTTCGGAAAATGGTTGTGAGTTTCAGTGATATTAACCAGTAACAGGAGATCCACTGGCAAATCACGACATCAAGTCATCAGGATTTTCAAAGCCACCAGGTTCAATCGTCATTGGCAGATCATATCTGGAGGCCGGGGCTGACGTTGTGGGCGGTCTCGGCATGAAAATCAACGCCAAGGAGCAGCCCTTTCGGCTCTAACGTGGGAAGGACTACCCTAGCCTTCTCAAGTGGATTGGAGTTCAACCCATTGCTTTTCACGATGTAGCAAGCCGCCGTACATGGCTTGTTGATGGCGCTTCTGCATTGCTTCATCTTGTTAGGATATCACTCCATCTGGATGAGCACGATCCCGATTCGACTGATGACTGGGTGTTCGATTCAACCGAACTCAAGGATAAATGGAACGGGGCCACAGGTCGCCAAGTAGCTCTCAGGACCTTGAAGAGCTGGGATAATCTCGACTTGAACATCTACATCGTCGACAAGCGACGAGGACCAACTGGCGTGTCTGAGGTAAAGGATGCCACTTTTGGAACACGCGTCAAGGAAATACTCCATTCTATCGAGCTTCTGATTGATAGGCAGTCCAAGACTGCGTCTCAGGATGGAATAAGGATTTCACAGTCCCTGGACCCCCGCCGCGAGATTGTTGGTTTCGACATTCTAGATGTTGTCACTCCGCTTGGCCCCATTCTTCCTCGGGTCCAACACCTCAAATCATGGGGCCACGGCTGGATTGATTTCATGCCCTCGATCGGCGTCACCACTATCTTCGGCAATGGGTTCGGTGATTTGATTCGCCCCGATCAGCCCCAGAATCTGTGCCAGGGTTGGAAGTCTGTACCAAAGGGAAAAGACTACATGGCAGCTTCCGTCTCGACGCTGCAGATGCTGTACGAAAAACGTCTCCTCAGAATGGAACCAAGCCTGAGAGGAGGCGAGATGACCAAAAAGGCCGTCTGGGCCTCGTTCAGCCACCCATTCAGGCCCTGTAACTGTTTGCAGAAGTGCATCAACACGATGGATGCAAGCACCAGCAACGAGGAAGCCTGGAACTGCCACGGCCCAGTGCAGTTCTTTATCAAGAAGTCATGGCCGCGGACCGTTCCCCACGGTATGACGCCTGTGCGCTTGGCCGATCTTGATGAAAAGGGAGCGGTGGTCTTTGGGCATTTGCCAATTCTATCTCGAAAGAATGAAGGGAAAGCTACAGCCCGACAGCAAGGCGGGGATGGGGACGCTTCTTCGTCGAGTGCCGATGGAACACTGCAAGCCCCCCTCACAGACTCAGCCACAACCGAGTCGCTTGGATCAACTGGGATCACAGTGCCGAGTTCAACTGTGTCGAGTCCAAGAGAGGAACAGAAGGATGACGGATCCGGAAATGGTGGTAACAAAGAAGGGGGGGCAAGGAGAAGATGGCCATTGTTTCGATAATAGCATGTGCAGGGATTGTATCTTGGACTTTTTACTTCACGCGACCTGAAATCGGGTTCTTCATAGGCTAATTGATTGACGTTGAAAGAACTTGTTGTTCCATGTGGTGGTGCTCGCGATGGCTCATCCCGTCAACCCTCAGGGTGATGGGCTGAACATGGGAGTCTGGACCACAACTCCAACGGGCGAATGGTTTAGTGGTATAATACTCCCTTAGCATGTTTCGTCCAGCGATCCTGATAACTGGGAGTGGTCCAGGGTTCGATTCCCTGTTCGTCCATTAGAGGTGGTTTGAACCCACCAGCATCTATTCTTTTTGCTGTCTTGTCATATTTTTGTGACTTATAGTGCTTGCCAAATTGTCCAACCGGCATCTAAACATGGTGAGCCAGACCCAAAAGCCACGGCCTCTTTCGGCCCTGGAGAACCCCGGCCTAAAAGGTATAAGTAGGTATACAGTCAAGACGACCCCCGACCCCTTTGTCACCCTACCCCCCTTCCGACTTTAAACCAATCACAGACTAACCCTAACTATAAATAACCCTAACTAACCATAACTATAGGTTTATATAACCCAATAGGTGCCTATTACTAAGACCTATTAGATACTCTATTTATATAAGTTTATTAAAGGCTAAGCTAGCCTATACTCTATTATTTATAATAAATCTAATTAGCTTATATAAATAGAATATAGGCTAGGTCTAATAATTATTAAAATATCTTATAGCTATAATATAACTCTCTTTTCTTTTAAACCTTATAATTACTAA
>JABFEX010000548.1:0-20973 GCA_013623515.1 Fusarium illudens | reverse complement strand
CACCCTTCGTTATCTTATGGAGACGGTCATGCGAGGTGTTGCCGTGGCTCAAACGCCGGCAATATCTCCAACGTCGGTTTTAAAGCCTCAGCTTTGAAAGATGGCCAATCCACTACCTGGTTGGGCATGAAACAATGTGGCATTTTAGAACGCAGATGTGAAAACACAAGAGGCACGCACGCACACTTGTCCCAGAAGTCTTGCTCAACTGCTGTAAGGAAGAGCTTCTGCACAGCTCTCTGTCTCGCGACACCATTTCCCGGGATATCTGCCAATTACCAGCGCCGTTATAGAGTCACAAGGTATTGGCGCGTGATGAGGGCAACCCAACCATTCCCAGCACTATTCTACTTACAACACAAGCCAAAGCGTCAAGAGCGCCTCTAGAAAAGTGATCGAGAAACCAGTGGGGCAGGCGCGGGGGCTCCCGACGATCCGGTCTAAAGAGTGAGTGGGGCACCAGGCATCCAAATCGAGCATCTCTCTGAATCACGTGCTCTCCCGTCATCTCGCACTAGACGCGCGACTGCCTGGCCGTGACCGCGTCCTCATCAATCAATATCAAGACCGCCTCAACCGGCGAAGTTGCATCAGCTAAACCGCATCCCCCATCGTTGCCTGAGCCTCAGTTTTTGGTCGTCGACTCCAAGCCTTGCTTGATTTGCTTCCTTTCTTTCTCCTTCATGTCGCAATAAACTGCGTCAAAGTGCTATAGCATTCACCATGCCTGCGTATGTCGCTGGACGTGTCACGTTCCCTTCGACTCGTCAGCTAACTAGGCTTCCAGTCCGGGCGATCAACACACGACGGTGACGAATCCTTTCGAGGAGCCGCGTCAGCGAGTCTCAGAATGGGCCGCCAAGGACATTGCTACCATTGCTGCGAAACTCGATAAGCAACTCGGCCCCGAGTACATCTCCGCGCGTGCAGGTCCCGGCGGCACCAAGGTCCACTACCTCACCGCTGAGAAGTGCATCACATTGGCGAACGAGGTTTTTGGCTTCAACGGATGGTCGTCCTCGATCCAAAATATCCAGGTCGATTTCGCCGATGAGAACCCCCAGACGCAGCGTGTCAGCATCGGTCTATCTGTCATTGTGCGAGTTACTCTACGAGATGGCACTTTCCACGAAGACATCGGGTACGGATCGATTGAGAATGCAAAAGGAAAGGCGATGGCCTTTGAAAAAGCTAAAAAGGAGGGCACGACCGATGGACTGAAGCGTGCCCTGAGGAGTTTTGGCAACGTCCTGGGCAACTGCATCTACGACAAGGACTTTGTGAAGCAAGTCACAAAAGTCAAGGCCGAACCAGTCAAGAAGTTTGACCAAGGCAACCTGCATCGCCACTCGGACTTTATCAAGCGTGACGTTGCAAAGGTTGAGCCTGTGGCTCCTCCCCCTCCTGCGGCTCCTGCGACGGCCATCGTCAAGACGGAGCCCGCGCTCCCCATGGCGGAATCATTTGAGGATTTCCTCGGAGGTATACTGTCCTCTGATGGTTTTGAGGAAATCGAGGCTGAATATCTGTAGAGCTCGACGAGGCCGACTTCTGTGTACCCGAAGATGGGCACCCGGACGAAATCATGTTGTCCACATCGATCTTGGGTCAGGGTTCGACATCAAACTCGGCGTCGAACAATGCACCTCAACGAATCCAGCAGCAACCTAACAGGTCATTCTCTGCTGGACCCACGAACCGCCCACCGCAAACCCCGAACCACGGGCAGCAACGCCCGGATGCCTCGAATGGAGGCCCAGCCGGTTTTTCGAACCGTCACCAGCCCGGGGCTGCTGGCCGAACAACTCCAAACCAGAATGGAAACCCCCGGCCACCGCCAAATGCTCCTCAAAACATGCCCGAAACTGTAGGGTTTTTCTCTGCCAAGGCCGTAAACCAGCTACCCGAGTCTACGCTGCAAGGAGCGAATAATGCTCGCCTTGCGTTACCACATGGCCAGCAGGCCTTCAACCCCAAAGCAGAAAGCCCGTCTATCCGGAAGACTCCAGGCATCGACCACACCTCATCCAAGCCTGTTGGGAGGAACGGCCAGCACGTTGTCCCGTCAAGCAGCCAGGCACAGGCACAGGCACCGGCACCGGTACGCGCCGCGCCGCATTCCAACACGAGTAGCTTCACCCCTGTGCGCCCATCCATGCCGAGCTCTCAGAGCTCCCGTGGAAACGTATTGAACCCTTCTCTGGACCAGACTCGTCGGATTGGCGCACCAGGTGGCTCGGGTAGTCCCCTAGCCAACCGAGGATCGTACCGACCACCAACGATTAAACGACCGGCGCCTGCGGATGGGAGAGCTCCCTTGGCTGATCTTCCTGCGAATGGGAGCGGATCTACGGGCTCTTCGACAGGGAAAGGGTTTGACTCAAAGAGGCAGAAGATGGCGTAGATGTTAAGGACTGGGACTCGGGGTCGGACAGGACGGAAATGGCATCATGGAGTCAGGCGCATCGGTATGGAAAGGGATTCATCTTTTGCAAGGAGCTTAGGTTTGGGATTGCTATGACATTCAAGCAAGCAGCACACAATGGCTGGGAGGCCTGGAGTTGACCAGCAGAACGCTGGCATTTGTCTCTAGAACTGCGATACAACAAGCAATGTATTTATGATATCAAAACTTGGTGCCCTGCAGTATTCCTTCCTTCGTATTGGTTCTACGTAGCAAGAATTTGACGTGGAGTTGGATATGATGGTCGTTTGTACAACTCTGTTCTATTTTACAATTGGTACAATGCCTTAGATTTACGGCAGCAGGTCCTGTCTCATCGCCAGCTGATATATCAAATACAAGCGAGACAGACCCCTCCTTTTATACATGCACGCTGGCCCTTATTTCGAGGTCAACTTGGCCAGCCCGGAACGAGCCTGCTTGGCGGCTTGAGGGAAGTCAAGCTTGCTCGCCATGTCAATACATTGGTTGTACTTCTTGCGAGCCAGGTCATCATTGCCCAGCATAGCAGCGATATCGCCCCAGTTGCAGAGGGCGACGGCACAGGCCTCGTCACACTCGGGCGTGTGGTTACTGCCCATGACGTCCTTGGCGTGGACGTAGGCATTATTGGCCCAGTTCTGTGCGGCCTCGAGGCACTCCTTCCTGGTGGCGGGCATGGCCGGATCCTGAAGCTCCTTGATCACGTCCGACGTCGTCTCGCCGGCGCCGGAGGGGACGAAAATGGGGTGCTGGGCGAAGCTGGCGGCGAGGTTGTTCATGATGACGGCGCGGTGGCAGGGGACCTCGCAGAGGCGGAGGGCCTGGAAGAAGAGGGGGATGGCGAGGTGGAACTGGGACTTGCGCTCGTAGTCACGGCCGAGGGACTCCATGGCGCCGCCCATCTGCTCCGGGCTCAGCCAGTCGCCCTCGCCGTCCTTGACGCCTTCGTCCTTGCGGCGGCGGAACTCCTTGAGGGAGGTCTCGACGGCCCAGATGAGGTGCTTTTGCGAGTTGTCGGGGTCGAGGACGTGCTCGTCGGCGTAGAGCTCTCCGAGCTTGATGGCTACTCCAATAGTCTTGGTGAGGATTCGCCGCCGCTTGTGCCAGAGGCTCTCCGGTACGAAGTCCTCGTCCTTGTTGTCCGATTCAGCAGCGGGGGCAGCATTGTCAATGGCAACAGTCTCGGCAGCTTCAGAAGGCAGCTTAACGAATCTACCCTCATCGTCAACTCGACCATCCTTGACAGACTGCTCCATAACACCAATCCACTTGTTGCAGTCGGCCAAAACACCCTCGAAGACCTGCAGAGCTCCAGTATAGTTTGCAATCATCTCCAGCCAGTGGGCAGTCTGAAGACGAATGCCGAGAACCTCGTCGGAGTAGGGATCCAGGCCATGCTCGGCGCACTGCTCCATGGCGCGCTTGTAGTATTTGAGAGCGAGCTCGGCATCGGGGCTAATGTTGGTGTAGTATAGGGCGCGTCGCAGAGAATTGGCGATGGGCTTGGGGTATCTCGTGAATTGGTAGTGGTAGAAGTAGGTGAAGTAGAGGTAAACGGTGTAACCGGCGATGACGGCTACAACGCCGAGTCTTTATTTACTGTCAGCTGGATGTGGCGACGGGGAAGTGTAGGTATGCAAAATACATGAACAAGCCTAGCGATGTAGCTCCGGGGCTCTGGCGAAACGCTGTCTTGATGCCAGTCGGGCTCATGGCCACGACGAGACTGCGCAGACCGGCCCCGAGAGCACGGCCGGCGAATTGGCGAAAGGTGATCTGAGGCTGCGGCGGCTGGCTCTTCTTGGGCAGCTGGTTCCTCTTGGCCTCGAGCTCCTTGTCGGAGCCGTCGGCGGAGGAATTGGCCTTCGGGCCGGTCGTCTGGAGTCGGCGCTGGTCCGGCCGGAGCGGGATGACGGCGCGGAAGCTGAGGTTGACGGAGCGCGACCGGAGGTGGACGGAGAGCAGACCCGAGGTCGCATGCTGCAGGCATCTCCCGCGAAGGGGCCTCAGCGAGGCGACGGCCGAGACCGACATGGCAGGCCTGTTTGTCAAAGCAATGGGCAGGCGAAGGTCGGAGACGTATGATGAAGGGGGGGGGGAGGCCTTGGTGATGTCGTAAAACCGTCAAAAGCTGCAAGTCGTCTGGCGGGTCTGGCCATGACGGATACGCACGGGCCAACCTCGGTGAATGCTGGCCCGTGCGTTTCCAATCCATCAGTAACGGACGCTGTGGCCGAGGCTCTTTGGACCTTGGAAGGAGGGAGGGGAGCCCTGTAGTTAGTTAGCGGCTTTCCCTGAAATCCTTTGGTGGGGGCCCCGGGGAACAGAGCCCAGCATATGACGGAATCCATAAAGCTCTCACACTCTGTCTCTTCTTGTCCTCACTCACAATCTATTCATTCAATCTTCTTCTTCTTCTTCTTCCTCTTCTTCATTCTCTGCACTCATCATCATGTCTGGAAAGTTTGAGCCCAAGACCCCTGTGACTCTCGATCCCCCCAAGGACGATCCCATCTCGCGGGAGGAACTTGCTGCAGCTGACGGTACGGCCATGGAAGATTGAGGCAGTCTCCAACCTCATTGAACCATCTGCAAAGGATTGAACTTGGGTGGCTAACTCGATGACAGGCACCGATGGCGGCAAGTGCTACGTGGCCATCAAGGTATGTCAACACGCATGCACCGTACAACTCGTCCTCTCCAAGGGCCACGGCTGAACCATCTTGAATTGAATCAGGGCAAGGTCTATGATGTTACGGGCAACAAGGCCTACCAACCCGGAGGCTCATACAACGGTAACCTTCTACGCCTCTCATGAACCAGCACGACCTGAATTGGCTAACACCGCCGCCCCCCAGTCTTTGCCGGCAAGGACGCCTCGAGGGCGCTGGGAAAGACTTCGACCAAGGCCGAGGACGCGCGCCCAGACTGGCAGGACTTGGATGATAAGGAAAAGGGCGTGCTCAACGACTGGGTCACCTTCTTCTCCAAGCGGTACAACGTCGTCGGTGTCGTGGAGGGCGCCACAAACATGGAGTGACTAGCCGAGTTGCCTCCGAGCGTCCCAGTCAAGCTGTAGCCTTTCCCAACTCGAGCCCGGACTCTTCCTCTTTGGTGCCTCGTGTGTAATCTCACCTATCATTGTATGGATGTCTGATTTATTTCTCCGCCGCTGTGAGCCCTGCGGAGTCTGAGGCCACCTGGGGCTTCTTTTCATTTCATCGTTGCTCGCCGTGGTCAGGGGGGTATGTGAGCTGACGGGACGTTAACAATGCTTTGCTTTTAGTATCTATCAACTTGTACGATTGTTTCTTTTCTTAAACTGGGACTCGAGATCATACGACAGCAGGATCCATCGTGTTCTTACGAAACTACATCTTGGGAACTCACGGTCTGTGCTTGAACCCCCATCTTCAAGTCACACCCAGATGAAGACGCACCACAGACGCTACCTACCCCTTTGGGCCTTTGGGAGGCTAAATGCAAGCCCAAATCCCACACGGTTCCTAGCTCTCTCATGCCCGCATCGTCGCACAGGCCGGGCCGCAGGTCTCTCATCCCGCGCGCCAACCACTGCGCTCCTGACCATGGGCTCCATGCCTGGAGCACGAGATACAACAGGACACTTGCCAGGCTTGACAGGTCTGTTCCACATGGTTCTTACGTGTTTGCAATCGGGAAAACCCCCGTGGCAAGATTTCCAGCCATAGTGATGTGTAACCGCATAAGGTCCTCGACGACCCAGGTCACGGGCCTGCACGGCTCGCACGTGTACCGAGTCTAGAGCAAGCCCCAACATGTTTCGACTGCCTAGGTATATATAAAAGAACACACGGTGAACCGGAAACGGCCGACATCCCAGGCGTAGCCCCTATCCCCTGGGTCAGTCCAACATGGTCGCTCGTCTTTTTCCCCATCGCCACTAAAGCTGATGTACTTGTTCAAGAATTTGACTGCCGAGAGCCCTGGCTAGACACGGTCTGGCCGCCCTGGTAGCTGTGCTGCTCCTGCACTTCCATGGCCCGCCAGGCAGCTGCACAGTCGTCGCAGGGCACGCACTGCCGCCACGAGTTGCGGAGGACCTTGACTCCAAAGCACTGGTGGTTGGGGTCGTTGCGGGCAAAGTGGCAGTAGGACTTGAGGCGGACCGCAGAGTGGTTGCATAAAAAGAGGAACTCTTCCCAGTCGCACATGTTGGCCGGTTCAACGAGGAGTCCCTGGGTTATCGAGTTAGTTGGAGTGGAGGATCAGGGTTTGGTCACTCACGGTGGGTGTTTGTGCTTTTAGGGCTTATATATAGGGGTGGAAGATTGTGGTAGGGTTGATTGTGGAGAGTATAATACAAGTGCGGACGCAAATCAAAGGAACTCGGTCATGGAGAGGATGAACAAGAAGGATCTAGAGAGGCAGGACTCGGGGCCTTTATAGCCGCAACGAGTCCACCCCAACGTCAACAGTCACCTCTCCAAAGACATGTCTGTCCTTGTAGTTGCTGAATCCTGTGGCTGTTGCCCACACGTTGAGCAACGAGCGAGGGGCGCATGGTTACGGATTCAATGGTTCCGCGCTGGGCCAGCATCTCATGCAAGAGACTGGTGGCACCTGCGGTAGCTGGTTCGATGGGTCGCTTTCCAGGTATAGAAGTTCTCGTCGCCACGTTCCCAGCAGCGTCCTTCTAAAAGGAGCCAGGTGCATGAGACGAACGCAAATATCCGGGGGAAACGTGGGGAGGAGGGGCCAGATACTCGATGTCTCGGTTGCACAGTGTCCTTGGTGGCAGTTTGATAGAGATTGTAGATGGGATCGAGTGTGGTAGCTGACCTGGGGTGCTGTACTGTGAGGGTCCGGCGGCATGGTGCGTACCTAGGTAGGGATCCATCCATTCCATGTTTGGTCTTTGAAGGACGTTCCCATTGTGAGGTCTGTGCCGATGAGACAGACAAACAAGCTGCCTGTGAAGAAAGAGACGCAGATGTGTAGTCCAATGGCGTCCGCTTGTATTAAGTGACTACTGTAGATAGATCATTAGACCAGCATGCGGTTTGCGATTCGACATGCACAAGCGTGCATGCGCAATCGATGGATCCAATGCCATCAAGATGAAGCCGGCTTGACTTGGAGGCGGTCTCCAGAGGATGGATTCGCGGGAAGATGCAGAAAAAGTTTGGCTAACGAACCGAGCCGATGCAGGCATCCCACTCTGGCTGCTCCGAGGCGTCGGTGGGAGAAGAGACAAGAACAAGAAGAGAAGGAAGGGATGGAAGCAGGCGGCCGTTGCTAGCGTGGCTGGCTGAGGCGGGAGAAGAGACAACAACGACAAGAGTAAGTCATGTCTGTCTTTTGCGGTCAAGACGAGATGACATGGCATGAGAGCCCGCCATCAGAGACACGCATGACGCGGATGTCGATGCCACTGGGCACTTGAAGTCCGGAGATATGTAGAAGGCCATCAAGGCGTTGCCAATGAGAGGCAAGATGGAGGCTTGATCCAATCATAGGGCTGCCGCGACTGATGCCGTGAGATGGCGATTCCTGACTGGAGATGTCAGTCCAACCACGTGTGCTCGGAATTTCCAACAGATGATGAACTCGAAGCACCGAATTCCACAACTGTGTGGAATGGATCCGATTCTGTGGAGGATGGGTGGCGCAGCTTTGGATAAGCCTCGTTGGACATTCGTGCTCCAGACAGTCACATCTGTGGTGGCCGTATGCCCGGGCATCCACGAATCCATTGGATCCGTCCATGCCAAGATTGGCACATTGCGCCCGAAACATCGTCAAGATTGATTCATCAAGGTCGGGCGAGTCGAGTTTGAAGGAGAGTGAGTGTGTGAGTACCTACCTACCTGGGCAAGTGCGAGAGAATGAATAAATGCGTGGGCCTCCTACCTGCCGGGCGCATTTCAGTCACTTGAGCCGCATTCTCGTGGTTCGCAAAAAGGCCTCCGTCTTTATTCTCTGCCTCGCGGTTGCCTTGCCTGGGCTGCGCACACGCCTACCTACGCTTGGGTTGAAACTGGACCTCTGATTGGCTGCTGGTGCTTCGTGATTTGGTGCAACACCTCCGAAAGTGAGGCGGCCCCCCAGCAGAAACCTCCCGTCCTCCTCCCTCACCCCAAGCCCAAGCCCAAGAGCGAGGAGTTTGTCTTGTACAAGGATGGAGCCCAACGATTCTCATTCATCTTTGACCTGATCCATCGCCGTCTATATCGATCGAGTCTCGTCATCTGCCCCCTTTTTTTCCTCCTTTTCTTTCGCCGTTTGCCGCGTGTTCGCCACCTCCTGCCTCATTCTCGTCTTCTCTCACTGGATTCCTTCCAACAAGGTACATCCATCACCTGTGACGCGAATCCAGCTTCAACTACCTACCTACCTACCTTACCTCACCCGCTCGCGAACCTCGACGCCTTTGCGGCTCACAGTCCTCAAGCGCCATCCGTCCATTTCATCCATTCAGCCTCAGTCCAGCATTCAGCATTCAGCATAAACCACCAAGCAGTTTATACAGCACAGCACAGCACAGCACACTCAATCATCAACCCGGATCCCTCCCTGCCTCCCTGAGACCAGGGACCGCCATTCAATCCCCGCACCTAATGAGGCTCTGCGATCCCGCTTCTCCGGTCTTTGGCTACCTGTATGCCCTTTTCTGTTGCTCAACGTGATTCTTGGACTTGGGAATCATGACAAACCCCTCCATCTCATCTTTCGTCCTGTTTAGTCTGCTTGTTTTGCCCTGTCTTGAGTTATTGACGCTCTACTATATCCCTTTGAACTACAACCACATTCGCAAGTCAGGCTATCTATCTACGTCCATTTCAACATCATCTGGCCTCTGCACAGTCTCTGCATCTTGTCGTGCTATCTTCCATCACACCTCGTTCCGCTCTCCTCCCTGCCCCTCAACCCCATCTTTCCTTGCACAACCGACAGACCATCCCTCAAACACCACCCCTAATGCCCATCGGCGACCTTCCCGTCCCTACTCCTCGCCCCATGGGGGATAATTGCTTGAGCCCGTGCAAGCTCTCAGTCAGACGCTGACCTGAAGACACGAGCAGTTGACCCATTCCTGCTCCCTCGTCCCTAGCCACTTTGTTACAATATCACAGCCGCTCATCAACAACCCCTCTCGTCTATGAGTACCAGTGTTTCTCGGTATACAGTACGAGACCAACACTTGGATAGCCATATTCTTCCTCACCTGTAACCATACCGAGCTTCCCTGGACAATATCTTCACCATGAATAACTACAACCACTCTCTGGACCGAGGCAGAGGTGTCAACACCTCCACCCAGGCACCCCAGCAGCAAACCACAATCTTGACCCCGTTTCCTCAACCAAGGCCCCAGGCTGGAGTGCCCTCCCACTGGAGCTGGGGCGGGAGCGATGACCCTTGGACACACCTGACCTTCTCCGGTGCCCCTAGCGATGGCCAAACTCGCCAGCAAATCATTGGCTCTGCCGGCTTCCAGTTCCCAGATCAGGGCTATCGGAGCAAACCCATAGTATCCGAGAATGGTACCTGCCCGGAGGATTCCACTTATGGGAGCCGTTTGACACATAGCAATGCCAATATCTCCACCTATGGCGAGGATCCCGACCCCGAGTCTAACCATGAGGCCCAGCTTGTTAGAAGGGATCTGGAATCCCTGCAACTGCAGACCCAATCTGCAGCGGGTGATTCTCCCTTTTCCCCATGGAACCGCCCTCGCCCTCCTGCGAGCATTGCCACAGCTCCAGTCAAAGGAGAACGTTTCTGGTCCTGTACCACTTGCCCCAAACTATGCCGGACCAAGTCCGAACTGAGGTACGTCCGACAGCTCTCAAGCTGCATTTGAGAGAATACCTTACTCACGCTTGTTAGAAAACACTCGCTAAAACATACCCTTCCCTTCCACTGCAAGGTTCAGGGATGCTCGCGCGAGAAAGGCTTCACCTCTAGGAACGACCTCGACAGGCACAAGAGGACTGTCCATGGGGACCGCTCACTCTCCGGTCGTACTTTCATCTGTCGTCTTGAAGGCTGTGCCAAGAAGAAGCACAAGCTCTGGCCGAGAGCTGATAACTTCCGCTCCCACCTATACCGTGTTCATGGAAAACAGTATCGTGCTGATGATGACCTCGCCGAGTATGTTTATCGGTAAGTCCAAGTCCCCCCTGCCCATCTCCCCAACTGCGGCTGAACATGACAGTTGCCCTCCTCCATCGCAAGATCTCCAGGGCGTGGGAGGAAGTGCTATGGATTACATGCAGAGCCAGAACTCCCATTTTGCTCTCCCTCCCTCGTCCGAAATCATCATGCCGTCAACTTTCCGTGAACAGTATGGCGAAGAACCGAGGCGTCAGGCCTCGCAGCTTCAGGCCAACAACGACCTGCCTCAGGTCTCGGCTTCAATGCCCTTTGACCGAGACACACCAAACCTCGCCCCCGTCCAAGAAGGTGACGAGTTTTGCATTCCTCCAGGTTACTTGAACGGGACTGCCTCGAACAATGGAACAGCGGGCCTTCTTTCCATCTCTACTTCTGGGTGGCAGTCATCAAACTCCGGTGGACAGAACCATTCTGGAGGAAGCCAGAGTGCTTCTGGATCCAAGCCACAGGGCAGCGCTTCATCGATGCTCATGGAGGACATGTCCCGGGATAATCAATCGGACATTGTGGTGTCTAGCGCACAGAACTCCAATACTGAAGACCAGGAGCCTCAGCGACCCGATGTCAGGATGACAGACGCAGACGACACCCCTGCTGCAACATCAGCCCCACGAGGCCCGACTACAAAGGACTCGTCCAGCCCAAACCGGGAGTTGGTGACCCAGCTCCTTGACAAAATCCCCAAACACTTGATCGAAAACTATCTGAAAGATGGCTCTGCCGGATCCAAGGATGATACCTCAAAACAGGATGCGGCTGTCGGCAAGGGCCAGAATCAAACGCATAAATGTACAGACTGTCCGAAGACGTTTTCCAGGCAGTGTGAGCTCAAGTAGGTACCACCCGGTCTTGACAATCCCTCGTTTGCTTCACTAACACGCAATCTTAGGAAACATCTCAAGAGGCACTCAAAGCCTTACGGTTGCACGTTCCCCAACTGTCGAAAGGATTTTGGCAGCAAGAATGACTGGAAGAGACACGAAAGCATCCAGCACTACCAGCTCGAGACGTGGAATTGTGACCACCCCAAGCCAAATTCGACAGAAAAGTGTGGAAAGGTCTGCCACCGTCGCGAGAGTTTCCGGAACCATCTCGCGAAAGAGCACACCATTTTAGACCCGGTCAAGATTGAAGAGAAGCTCGACTGCTGCCGGAAAGGACGCCACTGCGACGTCAAGTTCTGGTGCGGCTTCTGCGTCAGGATCATCGAAATCTCCGAGGCGGAGAATGCATGGGCCAAACGATGTGACCACATCGATGATCACTTCTGCGGCCGCGGACAACCCCTGAAGCGCATCGCCGAGTGGAAACACGAGGATCCAAGTGACAACGAGACCAACAGAAGTCGTGAAACCGAGTTGGATTCACCAACACAGCCTTCCAGCACAGATCCCAAGTCTCCTCACGGTTCTGTGCCGACTTCCGAGGCCAAGAAAACCACCAAAACCCGATACATGTGGGAATGTGTAAGTGTCAACCTCCAATCATATAAATGGTAACTGGCTAGCTAACACGAACGAACAGTGCAACTGCAATGAAAACCACAACTATTCAACCGCTACTGTCTGCTTCAGCTGCACCCACAGCCAACGTGGTTGTCGAGCTTGTAAGCTCAGCAAAATAATTGACGAAGACACTTAGCTCCGGGCTACATGGGTGATTTCTTTTCTTCCTCTTCCTTTCTTCTTTGGCTCCTCGGTTATGGACACGGGTGGCCGCGTACGCTGGACAATGGTTTGATTACTGCTTTGATGATATGGATGGATAGATATATGACGGATGATATACCCTGCTTACTACCTGGCGTGCTTGGATAAAATGGTTGCGAGAGATGGAAAAGGGGAGGCCAGCGGCTTGAGCCTGTTTTTACTACGTTGTCTACTATTATATGATTTATGACGACCGCTTCTCCTCCCACGGAGACAGAGAGAGTGTTGGCACAGCAGCAAAGAGGACAGAGCAATTTTTAACATTATCTTGACATTGGACCCAATACCGCACAATACCGTAATCGTATTTTCGTTGTAATTTAGGAACGCGCTGTGTGTGTCACCCCCGTCATCCCAGCTGAGGCTATCCCGACACGCACATTCACGGCAGTGGCACCCAATAATGACGGCGGCAGGGATGGGCATGGAGGTGATCCTTGCTACATGATAACCATATCCGTACATGTCACTTATGATTTGATTCCTGTCATGATTTGCTGTGGGTAAGACTTGCAAAGGCAATCCTAGGCGCCGGTATGACGGAAACGGATCATCGGGCTGCAAGCACAAAGCACAGTCAAGACGCGCAACGCCACTAGCCATTCCAACTTCCCGTCTTGACTGTGCTCGCACCGCGTGGGAAGACCCAAGAGGTCTGGGTCCAACATCCTAGACGCCCAAGGCGCGTATTCTCCAACCCAAAAGAGGCAATTGCATAGGAGCAGTGACGGACTGGCTGGCTGGCTGGCTGGCTGTGCGCGCGAGGAACACCAGCTGCATCCCCGTTCTTCCCTTCTGCGGCTCTCACAGGTGCAGAGTGTGAGAGATTCCCTAGTTTGGTCACCGAGTCCATAGCCGCGTGGGTCTGTCTCAGTGGTCGCATCCCATCTTCAGGAAGCGCCCGAGCGGCTGGGCTAGGATCTACGTACTCGATGAGATCTCTCGCTAGCAGAGGTTGGCATTGGGGGTGAGGGCTCATGGCGGCGCGGCGTGAGGTAAAAGAAACCCAAGTGCCGAGATGTGATCGGCAAGCAGGACGCTCCTGCTAGCATCGCGAAAAGCCACCAAGGATCGGGGATCTTGACAAAGATGAGCTGGACAGGGGTTGACGGTCGGTGGCCCAGGGATGGCAGAGCCGGCCGTCATCGATAGCGTCCTGCATCCATCCTTTCTGCGAGAGCTTGATAGTGTGTTAGACAGGGCCGGGGGGGTTCCTGGTGGTTGGCCGGTTGCTGGGACACTGCGAGTTCGTCACCTCAGCCGACTGACCCAGCCTTGATGATAGATCATGTTGTACAGCAGAAAATTATCAGCATTCCAACGCTCTCGTGTCGTCAAAGGGCTGAGATTCGGGCCCGAGGAAAAGCAATTTCAAAAGTAAAGAACCATTAACAGTGCTCAGTATAGGCCAGGGGCTGATCAGACTTGCTCGGCGAGCTTCAGGCCCTTTGACTCTGACGACCGACCCTATGGGAAGAGTGTTGGGGAAGTAGCCTATTCCACCCGTGTCTCAGACAAGCAAGATCTGTGTTCAGGTCTAGGGATAGAAATGACTGACTGCCAGGGGTGGTGGTGGCTATGACGATGAGGGTGACGATGGCAAGATGCAGGTGAATCCAAAGTCTGCTGTGATGTAAGCTTCCCGGTGCGTCACAAGTCAACAGGGTCCAAGACATTCAAGAATTGGTCACCCTGTGAGGTGAGGTATTGCTCGCAGAGAGATCCTAGTCTAGTCATTAGAAAACACGCTGCAAAAGAAAGGGGCCCGCCGCCACAGAGGGCCGCACCCGCGGGCGCGGTCTCGAGGGCATCTTTCCTTTTTATTCAGCACGGTCGGTAGGCAAATAAACGATACGTAAAGGGTCTCTGGCAGCAGTTATTAGACATGACGTGGGAAGAGCTAGCGAGGTCAGTACGTACGTAAGTTAAGGGGCGGGCCAACAAACAACGGCTTGGGATTGGTGGTGGGCCTCCTGTCGCATGCCAGCCAGCCTGCCCCAGACTGTCAGGCCCGCAGTTATCTCTCCTCTGTGAGCAAGGGGCCACGCCCTAGAGGGCTGACGGATGAACTGGCCAAGGAACCAGGAGCCCAATAGGACAAGATTGGAGGCGTCAAACTACCGAAAGCAGCAAGGGGATGAGGTGACATTCACTGCCAATCGCCCATCACCCTGGTTTCGCCGTCGACCATTGGACGTTTTCTCAGCTCGACGATCTGCCGAAGAAGGCGTGAAAGTCGGAAAACGAGAAAGGGCGCTCGGGGGTGGGAACTTGCACGAGGTCTCCATCTGCGGCCAGCGACCCCCATCACCATTCAGCCCCTCGTCCCTGATAGTGCGGATTCTTGTTGACGGGGCATTTAATGCCCCTTGCACAGCCCATCCGGCCGGTCTGCGTTGCAGCAGTTGTGCGTCCAGCTGCCAACCAGCCTGGGCCATCCAATATCAAATACCACTTAAAGTGCCAAGATACTGCTGGGTTGCGTTGACAAACATGGCCGCAGCCACAAGCCCCAGGGACTTGACAGCGGTGTTGGCAGTTGGGGGCTGTCCATTGTGGTGTTACACAGCGCATACGGCTTGTATTCAGCTGTGGCTCCCATGTCCAATGGAGTCGGATTAATGTGTCCAAGGCCGCCGCCAGGGGCCATGCCGATCCGACAGGTCGTCCTCTGGGAGTGGACGAACCGGATAGACGGAATTCCAGTATGGAGTGGACCGGGGTCGGCACCATGATGTTGAGCATCCATCTCCTGTACGCGGCACAGAGGAGGCCAAGCCGCCCCCAGGCCACATCTGTCGTTCGTTGGCGAAGCAAGTTTAACGTTGGATGTTGCCCCCACCACGAGACGCCATCTGATAACTCCCCAGTAGCGAGGCAACTAGACACGTCCAGTTTGTGCGGTCTCAGAGGGGCTGGCTAGCCATGTCGGGAACTGAACCGAGGCGGGAATCTTGTCAACAGGTGTTTGAAATTCCCCTTTCGTCTGCGTGGTATTTGGATACTCTTTGGCAGCGTAAACTGTCTCTCACAGCCAGCAACCAGTCTAGCGATATCGATGGCGGCGGTGCATGGGCGGCTGGCCTAGCATCGCGCACAGAAGTTGGGGTGGGATTGAGCTCGATAGACCGACATGGGTGCCCCCTGACGGCAGGATGGGCCACTGGATGTCAGAGAGAATGAAAAGAAGCCGGAAATGGAACAAAGAGGCACTCGAAATACAGCTCCAGGCACGGGATGACCCCGTGCAGAAGATGGCAGATGGAGGGACGGGTGCAATTGGCGAAAAAGGATTTTGGTACAGTTGCTCACTCAAGCTGGGCGACGAGATGTGTTGTTGGTTGTGTTGGTTCTGAGGTAGTGTCTATTCCTCTTTCGGCATAGCTTCTCTCCCAGCCCGGGCTCAGCCAATGGAGGAGGCTGAAAAGAGTTGGCGGAGCCCTTTGATTCCACTTTCCTCTTTTCCCCTGCCAATCAGGCTCCCGTTGTCACCTGCCCTGCCGCCTTTCTGCTGCCGCCTTTCCAGGGTAGGTAAGTGGGGTCAGGGTCCTTAGCTGTAGCGATTGGCGTGCCGCTAATCTCGCGCGTTCGCTTGACCCTTCACCCCCTTCCTTCACCCCTTCTGCCTGCTCATCACAGCTCAAACAAACCCAAGCTTTGGGGGGGAGAGACCAGGGAAAGACAACCTTTTCAGATGAGAAAACTTCCAGCGTCCACTCCCAGACCCTACCTACCCGCCTGGTCATCGGTAGGTCGCTCTTCGATGCGCTAGAGAGAGGCTCGATCGGCAAGCCGCTCCTTCCTCCGCTACTGGAAATAACCATCCGTTCTTGCCCTCCCGGTCGGAAGCTGTCAGCGGAAATGGCTTAGCCTCATCATCCGCCCACATGCAACAGGACGCCAACCAAATAAGTTGCCATTCCGCATCTGCATCCCCAATGGATCCATCCATGGATCTCTCCCTTCTCCATCAGACCGTTAAGCTTAGCTGCTCCACCCCCTGTGGGCTGCCTTGCTCGTGGCCTATGCACTAGACCAGGATCTGCCATTTCGTCACTCTCGTCATTGACCACCTCACCCAGAGCCGTAGGGCGTGACGGACGGCCTTGAGACCGTGGGCTGTCTGCCGCGCCCTGGGAGTGGCCGACTTTGGCTGCCAGCTGGACCGCGGATGACCTAGCCAAACACCACCAATGGTTTGCGCCAGAGAGGTCATAGCGGCGTCTAGCGGAGTCGACAGACGCCAAGCTCTACCTACCTACCTACCTACTGTGCGGATACAGTACGCGCCAACAATGGCTTGAACAAGCCTCAGACCTTACCTCGATACCCACGTTTCTCTGTGCAAACGAGCGCCCCAAGCAGGACGAACACCAGCCATCGACAGCATCTCCGAAGAGGCTAATCTTAATGGGTGACTGACTCGAGATAGTTCTTGTCAACAGCCGTTTCAAGCCACTACCGTCCGGATCCGCCGTCGCGGACCCGTCCCTCCTCTCCGGCGCCTCTCCATTGTTCATCCCTTAGCGAATTTCCTCTCTCGGGTCATGGCTGACTCAATCTCTTCAAGTATCCACACAGCCACCGTTTCCTCTGTCCTGCCACCGTTCTGCGGCAATGTGGCCGTCACTGCTGAAGACGACGGTGCATGGCTTTGGAGAATCAAAGGGCCGGGACGGCGGAGCGGGCCACATTGGCGGTGGCGTCAAGGTCCCGTGTGCCTTGACTAGCAGCATACCCACGAGGGCAAACGTCCAAGGTTCATCTATCATCCATGATACCAACCTTTCTTCAGAGTCTAATTCAACACAACTCTGTACCCGCGGTGGCGGCCATCGCGTCCATGTCCTGCAAGTTGTGCTGGCGCTGTGAAACCTCGGTTCCCCTCGAGAGGCCACTGTCTTGAAACAAACGTCGAAAGGCATTGCCCGCGAGGACTCACTGGCGATGCTGCCTGGGCTACAATGGGCAAGTGCTCGCTCTGGGGTCAAGTGAACCTGACCTCGCCCCGGGAAATCAAGAATTGCAACAGCCACCCGGGGCGTCGATGAGGGCACTGGGCTAGGTCCCCGAGGTCTTTGGCGCGAACCACGCCCACTACGGTTTACCTACTGTTTCAGTCAGTCCAGAACGGAGTCTGCCCACCCTTGAGCAAGCCAAGTACCAGGATGCCTGGTGGCCTGGGATTGCTGCAGTCGATATGGGGGGGGAGCAAAGATCAGCGCTTCGCCGTGGCCGTGGCTTGCCCCGCCACTCCCCAATCCCGAGGTACTTAGGTACCTGGTACAAAGATGAGGCTCTGCTGGTTCTGCTCGGGGACTCTTCGACTGCCCACGCCTGGGGGATGTGCAGAGCGCCCTCACAGGCGTCTTTGCACGCTCAAGACCGGGGTTGTCGACCTCGCCTTAAAGACAGCTTCCTCTCGCCCTCCCACAATGGACTCTTCTTTTTTTTTTCGGCCTGCTGTTCAGCAAACAGTCCTGGGCTCTTCGCCTCTTCTTTTATCCAACAAGCCTTCCTCTCGCTGCCCTGTTGGTTTCAACCCTGCCAGTCGTCTTTTTGTGCCTGGCTTATACACATTGTGCCCTGCATCACCAAGTACACGCCTCATCTCTATATGCCATACCTACCTACCCTTCCCATGACCTCGGTGCGACGCGTACTTATCCTTCCTACTCCCCAGCCCTGAAGCGATATCTGTCTGCTGCTTCTTCTCTTATCTATCGAGCTCTTGCCATCTTGGGCAGTCTATACTTCGGCCCTCGACCGTCCGGTTTCCTTAGCTGTGAGCTAACGGGACACTCCCATCATGAACTACAATGGCTTCCCCAGGGACGCGGATGTGATGCATGGACTGGTACCGGACACCCATTTCCATGGCTATTCCAGTTCTGGCGCGTATTACGGCAAACGTCAAGAAATTGACGACCGGATCGATCCTCTTCTCCAAGACAGCACTTCTTATCCCGGCCAACGACGCGACTTCCAAGTTGACAGCATGCAACGACTCTTCCAGGAGCAGTCGACTTCCTGGCTTGAACCGCACCCCTACCCCATGCCGAGCTCCGCCTACGTCTACCCTTCGATTGTCTCGTCGATTGCTCCTAGCCCACAGTTTCGACACGACTCCCCAATCTCATACCAGCAATCGTTGGCAACCAGCGATAATGACCCATACGTTGATAGCACCCAAGGCCCGTCTACCCCTCCCAACAATCCCGTCTTGTCCCCTCATATTGCCCCGAGGGACTCCCACTCTCCTCGACTTCTCCTCACTGGCCTCGCCGACTCGGGTGCCGGTTCGGACAGTGCTACATCCACCCCGTTCTACCATGACAACAATCCAAATCCATTCTCCTCGTTGACCACTCCGACATTCGGGGTGAACACCAAGGTGCAGACGTTTACGACCTATCCCGGGCTCCAGGATGCCGACACAGAAGATGCGCAAGCCGACGAAGGGTCCAGCAGTGCTCTGTCCAGCACAGCCAACGACGACGATGACGACGACGACGACGACGGGGACGAGGACTACAAACCCACGCGCCGAGCCAAACCATCCCGAGCCCCTAAGAGTGCCTCCCGCCGCGGACGCCCAAGACGATCGAGCTCTGGTACAAATACCACCAAAACCAAGATTTCCAAGACGAGCCCTTCGTCCCGCGCTGCGGCGAACCGCAAGCTGCTCTCATCCTCTGCTGCCAATACCAAGTGCTGCCCCCACTGCAGCAACGGGTTCACAGACCAGACAACGCTCCAGAAGCACATCAATTCCCTACATAAACGTCCTTTCACCTGCGTCTTCCACTTTGCGGGGTGCGACAAGGTCTTTGCAAACAAGAACGAATGGAAACGTCACGTCTGGGCACAGCATCTGAACCTCCACTACTGGCTCTGCACCAATGGCCCATGCGGGCATGCATCGAGCCAAGGGGGTGGCGACTACTCCAAGGTTCCAACCCATGGTCGAATCTTTAGGCGGAAGGATCTGTTCACCCAACACATCCGCCGGATGCACGCGCCCCCGCATGTCGTCAAGGCAGAGAAGGACAAGAACCTCCCTCCTGAATGGGTGGCTCAGGAGAAGGAGATGCAAGCTCGGGCGGTCCGGCAACGCTGCGAGCTCCCGACGTTGATGCGTTGTCCTGCCCAGAACTGCCGTCTCGAGTTCAACAATGGCCCAAAGACATGGGACAACCGCATGGAGCACGTTGCCGTTCACCTGGAGCGTGCAGCCGGCAATGAGGAGCCCGCCATACGGTTCGGAGGTGTCAACGACGCGGCACTGACAGACTGGGCGTCAAGCCAGAGCGTTGAAGTGATTGAGTGGTCCGCGACAGGATGGAAGACATGCCAGCCTCTCAAGGCGACCAGAATCGAGCTCTGTGAGGCTCCGAGCATCGAGACCACTCTGGATGTGGACGCCGAGGGCGAGGAGTGTTTGTAGAAAACCAAGAGGCGGGCGGAGGAGGTGCTAATACGCCAAGTTGACGCGCGAAGCATCAGCACTCGGCGGCATCAGCGCCCCTGGAAGTTGAGGCAGGTTTCGACTTTGTTGTTTTGATTTTCCCTGGTGGCCCCATGGGCTAAGATCAGGGCTTGCACGACTGGACATGATTAATTGGTGGTGATGGGTAATTTGTTGGCGTCCAAACTGGGGTTTCTCTTGTTATCGTCGTCATGATACCACCACCGCATCAACATGGAAGTTTTAGTTGGTGCGATGGATGTTTTCTATATAATGGGCATATTTCCTTTCCTTTTGTCTCTTGTATGTAATTTTCTTGCCCCCTTTTTGGGCTGTTGCATTATCCATTTTCGTTTATCCATCAGCATCACGAGCATTTTGGATCAAGGTTTTATCATACATACGTTGCATTACGGAGGAATACGGAGCGGATAGAGTGTAATAACGTCGTGTACGATTCAATGAATGGGCCATTCTACAGAGTCGGTGGCTCGCAGGTCCACGATAACAACAACTCTCGTGATGGCCAGATAAACCAGGACTTGAGCATCTCATCTCGTCAGTTCCGTCCGTCATTACCCGCAGAGCCTCAAGTCCCACCCCGTTTGCACTTTGATCCTACTGTATTTTCCCTTGTCTGACCTGCTTCGATCCATGTTCCAGCTTCATTCCAGCTCATGCAGTGAGAATCCCTCAGCCCCCAGCCGCACGCATCAAGTTCAGGCCCCAAGGGCCAGGGCATCCATTGCCAGCCCTCTTCCTCTCAGCTCTCAGCTCTCAGCTGGGGGGGAGGGACGTCCCATGTATGTTATGTACCTTGTACTGTGTCTGTGCCCCTCTCTGTTCTGTGTGTCTGTCTCTTTTCCCCTCGGTGCAGGAGGGCTGCATTCAGATGCAGGGCCAACAGTCCCACCCCCTCTACTTATCTTTATCTTTCCCCCCCCCTGGCGGTCAGCTGTGGTTATGTATGTAGATCGTCTTTTTTCGGTCTGGGGCCGGCGGCATGGGATTGGACAGCAAGTCTATGAGGCAGGGGGTGTGGGAAGTAGAGTCTACCTACCTGCTGCGAGTGAGTGAGTGTCTGTCTGGTGGGGGCGGTGGGGGGGAAGTTGCAGCATTTCCTCGGCCGTGTCTGTGTGTGTGTGTGTGTGTGTGTGTGTGTGTGTTGTGTGGTGGTATTTTGTTTTCTT
>JABFEX010000547.1:0-10965 GCA_013623515.1 Fusarium illudens | reverse complement strand
GTGCTGTGGATGTGGAGGAAGGGAGCGCAGGGCGGGAGACGAGCCCCGGTCGAGCGAGGTCAGAGTTTGCTTTTCTTTTTCCTTCCTTCTTTTTTTCTCTCTCGCACTTGGCCATGCATGCGTGACGCTTCGGAACAGGGGGGGAGGGAGGGGCAAGTTGCTGAGCCTTTGCTGAGATCCGGGGGAGTGCAGCTGGGCTTCTGTCATATATCATATTTCGCAGGGGAAAGGGGGAAGGGAAGCCCGCCAGAAGGACCAAGGAAACCCCAACGGGCTGCTGTAGCAGGCGGCTGCTGGTTTCTGAGTCCGGGGGCATCTTATCCTGCTTGGTGAGTGAGTGAGGCGGCACCGTTTCATGCGCAGCTACTCCGTACTCCGTACAGAGAGTTGATTAGTTGAGCGGCAGAAGCTGCAGAACGAAGGCTGGTACCAGTGTATATCCGATGTGAGGGCATGTATTATTTCCCGGCCACTCGAGTGAGGGGGGGCTGGTGAATCAAGGACGAGTTGTCGAGAGGTGCTTGCAGCATCGGCTAAACAAGTTTCGGCTCGGGAACCCCAACTCTAGATAAACAATAGTTAATCAGTTTCAAAACGATATCGTTTCCTCGCAACCTCTGGTTAATAGTTCAGGCTTTCCCCGACAGACAGACTTGTCCAGCAGCCAGATGCAAGGGATCCCGCGGCCATGGTAGAGGGAGCATCTCATCTCATCTCATCTCATCTCATCTCATCGCAAGCCATTGCTTTTTCTTGTGCTCCCCCAGCTTTTCTTTTTTCTTCCAGCCATTCGTTCCTGTTGTGACGGGAGATAAGATGCTTTCTTTTTCCACGGTTCGTTTCCCGTCTAGTCCCTCTTGGCTTGGCTCGCGCAACTTTGCACTCACTCACTCACTCACTCACTTGGGCGTGTTTGCAATAACCGAGACTCGTACGTAGGTAGCCGAGAGCGAGTGCTAGTTGACGACGAAACATGAAACAGGCGATACTGTCCAGTTCAAGTTTTCCCTCAAGCTCAACTGCTTGCTTTCCGCTCAGGGTCGTCGTCGGCTTCTCAACCACTCATCAGCTGTTGTTGTCGACGGCAAAGACAGACCAGAGTAGAGTAAACCATGGCTTGAGAGAAATCCACACCCCTCTCCGCCATCGCGCCATTTAGGCCATCAACGAGACGATGCCCATCACCCACTGGACCCCCAACCCGTTGCCTCCGTGTCGGTTGGGGGTTTCGCCGGTGCAGCTGCAGCCTGCTTTCAACATAGCCGCGACACGCTGGAACCACCACCCGCAGAATCCTGTGACATCAAGCTTTGAGGGCGATGCCGGTACGTTATCGTTCGAGAGCAAAGGGGCGGGGATGTCATCCTCTTGGACTCTGGGCAGCGGGGCCGCGGTATTACTCGTTGGTCGCCCTCTGGCTAGCTCGACAGGCAGGACAAGGCTTGCAAGGGTTCAGGGCGTGAGGCCAGACAGAGGGCCCGCTTGCAACGTTCTCCACGGCTGCTGCCAGGGGACCCTCCATCCCTCCATCCCATCCATCCAGCCTGACTGAGACTGGACTCGGCCGATTGCTCGCCGGGATGCTACAGCGAGCGGCCGGCGGGCACACTGGCACACTGTCCACTGTCCACTGTCCACTGTCCACAGCCCGCGCCGAGGCAGAGGCAGGAGGACGGCATGCCCTGCCCGCCCTGCCCTGGCCTTGTATCGAGATGCCGCGCTAAGCCAGCATGTCGTCTTGTGCCAGATCCCCCCTCCCGTCCGAGTTGAGTTGTGAACCGTTGCCGTTGTGCCTGCCTGCAACTTCACACAAGGGGAATGACTCGGAGATGTGCAGGACAACCCCGGCTTGCAACGTCTCAGACTTCATTTCCAGCTCTTTCCCGGGGCTGTCAGCTCATTAAAAGAGAGAGGCCTCGCTCTCTCCGTGTCCCGTGGATGTCAGAGTTTTGCGACCTCCATCTCTTGACCTCGATGGGGCCGTCATTAGCATCGACCGACCGGGTTGCCAGGGCAGGGCTGCGCATAATAATGATTTCCCGCTCTGGCCGCGGCCTCTGTACCGGTTCCAGCGCCAATGCTGGTTGCCCAGAGCTGCCTGTGCCACCGTCGACGTTTCCTCAAGTACTGTATGTATGTACCATGTGTACGTTGTTCGAGGTCGTCAACCATCGCCACTTGTTCCACTCCGTGAGAGGGTCGACCCGCCGGTAGTACAAAATAGTCGGTGACAGCTGTCCCCTACTGTGCGGTCCGCTCCTCTGCGGTCCGCGCCTTTGGCTGACCTGACCTGAACCTACCCGGTTCCATATTTCCTACCGCGGCGGCCGTCTTCAACTCGGATGCCAGTGCGTTGTCTAGTTTCAACACGATGGAAACGGGGCTTGGAGATGAATTATTTCAAGCCTTGGGGGACTGGTCTCGAATCTGTCCTCCACTTGGGGCTGCGATACCTGGCGCAAAGTGCAGTTGATGACGAGTCCATGGCTTGCTTCTAATGCGCAACGATGGAGCGAATTGCAGCTCGTGCCTTGCTTGCCCTGAGCTGACCGGTTGAGACGAATTCAGCTCCCAGCTCTGCAGCCCCCCCATACATACATACATGTGCGTAGGTAGAGCATCGAGTACGACGTTTCACCTGCAAAGCTCGGAGAATTTCCCGTGCTCTGATGCCCGCTGTACATACATACGTACGTCAGCCCATGCATCGTGTTTTGTACCTCGCAGATCACAGACACGAGCCAGCCTTTCACTTGCAGCCAGGCACCGCCGGCAGCACAACCCGGTGAGGTCTGCAGGTCTTTGCTGCTTGCTGATTTCCTTGGTCGTAAAGGGACCCGGGGCTGGAGATCCTTGAATCCTGCCAGCAGGTGGAGTTTCGGAGTTCCTGGTTGTTGGGTTGTGTTCAGTTCAGAGGTGGTATGCGTGTCAGAACAGTAACTAGGTAGTTAAGCTGTTGACTGGCGTCGGAAGAAGAAACGTGACAGGCTGTCTGTCACTTTGCGGCTGTCTTTGGCGACGACACATGATTGAACCGTGGCAAAGATGGATGTCTGGGAACCCCTGAAGGGTTCAGCCCAGCAAGGATCCTTATCCTTCAGATGGAATGCCAGATGAAAGTCTGGGTTGACGAGATGCCGCGTGACCGCATCTGATACCGGCAGTTGTCTTTCTGCGGCTGCTCAAGGCGATCGAGGCAAGCATTGATCGGCGGCTCCGACCCTGGTCTTTGGTTCCCTTCGCCTAACGTTGGAGCCTTGACAAGAGCACCGGGATGTAGTATCGACATTGCCAGCCTGCCAGCCAGCTCAGCCGTCTCTCCTTGGTCTTGTTGGTCTTGGTCTCTGTCAACACAATGTCGGCTGCTGTCACATCAGGCCGATCAGGAACTCTGTGATCCAATCTTGGGAGCCGACCGCGAGGATCGCCCCCACCTGACAGTTCGGCTATGACCACTAGTTCGGTTCAGCTCAATCCCTTGCCGTTGCACCTGTCAGGGCCGGCGCGATTCAGAGATAACTAATGACAAGGACTGGTATAATGCAGTTTGCAATGCGACCTCGCTAAGTTAGCGAAGCTGGCTCCAGTTCTCCAACTGGAGACTGGAGTCGACAATGACAGTGCTGGCAAGACTTCAGGTACGCGCCAATCACAACGCTACCCGTTTGCCAGACGGTATCCATTGCTTGCGCGGAACGTCTCCGTTGGACGTTGGTGCCTCGGCGTTGCATCGCGGATTCCCAGAGGCATTAATGCCACCTTGGTGAGTCCTTGAAGGCACTAGGCAAAGGCGGAAGCGCCGCGCCTGTTGACACTCAGTGTTACTTATGAGCACAATTCGGGCCACTGCTTCTCCCATGAGCGCTTGTGCCTGTGCTCGTGACCGTCCTTCCTGCCTGGTGGCGTTGCTGTTTGCAAAAACGCGGATCTAAACATAGTCCAACATCTAAGCCTTACAACCCAATTCCGCGTTGTTGGTCTGCTTGATGAGACAGATGACGTGAAAGCTAAAGCCTGACGAGATGGGCATGCCGTGATTTGGTTGGTGGAACCCATGGCCCGATCAGAATGAGCTATGTCGAGGTAAACTCGGGGCAATCGTTCAAGCCGTCCATGGTCAAGGCCTTGCAAGCAACGGCCAAGCTGGTGATGTTAGCGTCAAGGGCGAGTCAAGTAGTTCGTGCTGTCAGCCTAGTCCCCCATCGTCCTGCGAAGCGAATTCCTCGAAGTAGCAAGGAGTCCGCTACATGGACCTCATGATCCCGGAAATGACATGGCATCTCGCGTATACGGGTAGACATGGTCAAGAAACCAGTGGCCCGTGCCTGGACTGGACGGACCTGACGGAGTTGTTGCTGGGTTCCGGGATGTCCTGCTTTCAAAGAAACGGAACAGTTGCTGAACGTGGGATTTCTCGCAGGTGTTGTACGTAGTAGCGTCATTGTCGGCGATTGACAAGGGGAGTTTGGTGTGGAACGTATCAGTTAGAGTTAACCAACAGGCTCTGGGCGTGGTGATGAGGCCACGTTCTCAGCCATGGCAGAACCGTTGGTACAGACAGATACGACACTGTCAAGTGTCAACACCATCCTCGCCCCTATTCTTCTCTTGGACTTGCTGGCCGTTTCTTGGCCGAAAGAGTTTTGACGTAGAGCCTCAAAGGTGCTGCAGCGTTGAGAGTCCAAGCTGAAGCGGGCCTTGAGTGAACACGCCAGAATTCAGTCAGAGGCTCAGGTTGGCTGAATGATCTGATCTTGGTACCCGTTTCAACGGTTGCTTCCGATTGGCGTGAGCAGGTGTGGCACGTGGCAGCCATTGCTAAATCGACCATTGTTTTGAGCTGGTCTCAGGTCAGATCATGGGAGGAGGGACGGTAGGGCCAGAGAAGTGCAGGGCTGTTGTGCTGGGCTGAGCTGGGCTGACTGACGTACAGCAAGCAAGCAGGCACCTCGAGTGTGTGCTGCTCCTCGATCAAGAAGCTTGGCCAGGCTCAGATCTGGCCATGCAAACGTATTTGCTTCTTCCCACGATTGGCGATGCCTGGGTCACACCCATGGTCCCGATGCACACGAGATTAAGCCAGCCAGAGCCGGATGGTCCGTCACCGCAAGATCCCATCCATCCATCCATCCATCCATGCGTGCGTGCATTGACAAAAGCCTCTGTTGAATCTGACGGCAGATCAAGGCCGTCCTGACTGTCATTTTGGCCCGGTTGCAACAGCAGAGTAAGAAACGAATTGCCGTGAAGAGTTGATTGGTGACTTGCTGGAGGGCGATCCTTGCAGACGAGGAGGGATCCCAGGGTAGGTTGGAGCAAGCGGTGGGTGGTGTGGATGGATGGCCCAGGGCCATGGTTGCAGGAGCTCTCCTCCTCTCCTCGACGACATCATGAATGGATGGATGTTGAGGGTGGCCTGAGGCAGTGAGATTGGCTCGTTCCTTCCCCCGTCTCCATTGAGTTTCTGCCCTTCTCAATCTATGCCAAGGTCGCGATTGGATATTCCGATCCTGATACTATCAAAAGCCACCGGAGGTATATTTTCTGGAGGCGCATGTGTAGATTGCGCAAAACGGGCTGGTTGTCATACGGATGAGCTATCAAAAACTCCCGGACGTTGTTCCTTGGGTGTTGCTGACCCGGGGCTTGATTCGCCCTCGGCCAGACGTTGCTGGCACCATGCTTCTGGCGCTAGGCGGAGGCGGCCCTTCGGACTTTTGTTTTCTTCCTTGTATGTGAGCGAGCGCGAGCAACAAGACGAGAAGATGTACACCGGCGGAGGCGGACTCAGTCGTGAGCTTGCTGCAATGCATCAAGTAGATCGACTGAACTGTGCTTGTGCTGCACAGCGCTGCACACACTGCACCACCGCAGCAGCTCCTCTAATTGCCGGTCAAAGCGTCCTATACGGCTGCTGCCACGTTGACCGGTAGAAAAGAAGATTGCTGCCCAGAGCTGGCTTGCGATCCATCCATTCCATTTCCATCCAAGGATGTATGGATGTGATGCATTAGGGTATGAAGTTTTAGTTAGGGTTGAAGATTTTCAGGCGCAGATTGCATATCGGGCTACCTACGGAGCCGACTTGAATATCAGAGCAGCCACGCGACACCGTCTGCCCGGTGGTAACGGCCTTGGACGCCAACGGGGACCTATCAGACCCCCGAGGGCGACATTCCAAGCTCCTCATGTGAAAGAACATCTGCCCATCTCTTCGAGTCCGCCTTATGCGCCTGGAAGATGGTATTGCTAGTCTGTCTGTATCCGTAGACCGCTCCATCTCGGTCCACTGGAGGAAGAGCCGTATGTACTTGCTTGCTGTACGATGAAGCAGATGAACTCGTGTGCTGTATCTCGCCAGCCACACGATGCATCGAGAAGGAGTCCACTGGAAACTGGAGATGAACCGGCGCCACATCTCCAGTATTACTTCGACCGAGCAGGGCTTCCGCGCATCACCGCACTCACTCCTGCGCCAGCATGGAATCCATCCATGGCCCCTTCTCGCAGCAGGTGTCATAGTGTGTAATACTGTACCCGCGCTCGCCCTCTCGATCAAGAGCGCGAGCATCCATCGTACATACTAGCGCGCCGGATGTAGGCGCAAAATTCCCGCAGCCCGCCCTGGCTCGGCCTGCCTGCCTGGCAACTGGGACGTAGCAGGCGCCTCGTCTCGTGTCTTACAGGGTCGAGCCAAACACCAACGAGACGTCCTCGTCGAGGCGGTGAAGCAGGCATCACGATGCTGCTCGCTTCGGGGACTGGGACTGGGACTGGGACTGGACGGGGGCGGTTCCTCCAGGCGTTCCAAGGCAACGTCGAGCGTTGGATCGTATGATCAGCAAGCCCAACACTTATCATGGCTCGCCAATCTAGTTAGCATATCCTGCCTGGCATGATCTCTGCGTGTAATCCGTCAAGAGCCCCTCACCGCGGATGCAACACTAGAGGAGGAGATGTCATCTCTGTAGAAGCGATTCCCCCGGGACCATGCTTAGCCGCAGCAGGCAAGGTAGGTCGGCAGGCTGGTTGGTAACTAGGTAGGTAGGTAGGTTGGTCGCGGCGGCGGGAGAGGTGGGTTGCGCCCGCGAGCCTCACGGGTGCCGGATGATCAGCAACCGCATTTTCTGGATTGGACCTGGAAATGTCGGAGAAAGAATTCGACGTTTGGCCTCGAATCAAGCCTCGTCAACGACGACGACACACGCAAAAAAAAAAGTGTGTGGGGACCAGAAATAATGCACGGCGTTGGTTTCACCCGTCGCCAACCACCCCCCAGTTCTAAACTCTAATCCAGGATAAGGCGTCTATCACCATCTCCTTGCGGCGTTGGCGCCTTCGGCATTATTGGTAATCACCCATTGTTTTGGTAACCTGCGACGCCATTCCGGCCCGTAATGGACGTGGCTTTGGCTCGAGCCGTGAACAACTTCGTCATGTTTGAATCAGAGCATCATCTCTCATCTCATCCCGGTGAGGCAAAAAGGAGTTGAACCATGCCCTAACCGTTCGAGCCTGGGGTAAAAGGGAGAGGATCTCGATATTATGGGCCTGCCTACCTATGTTGATACGATGCGATGCGATGCGATGCTGCGCTGTGCTGTGCTGGACAGTACTTACTGTTGGGCTCATCCAGGCGGCTGCATCGGCGTCAGGGGACGGGAGAGGGCTGTGCATGCATCATGGCCTGATCGACCATAGGGCCAACGGCCGTGGGTGAGGTTTGATATCCGTGGGATGCTGGCCCTCTTTCAAGGGCAGGTATTATTATTCATCATTTGATCATCTGGGGCAGAGATCAAGGTTGCATTGAACAACGTCCATCAGCAACATTGACACTCGGCCCTCATGGCAAAAAAGCGACAGGTCAGCTGTCCTCCATTGCTGCGCGTCACTCCTGATAACCGACTTGTGAGGAAAAGCGAGTGCTCCATCCATGGCAGCAGCAGCAGCAAAGCCCCTTCTCCCCATCAACCTCATCGGGGCTGTCGTGTTGGCTGGAGGATGTGGAGGCGGCGTTTGAAACGTCGGGGTCTGGAAGTTCTCAGGGCAGGCCATCCAGCAAATCGGGGCTAGCGGAAGGCAGGGGGCTTCCCGCACCAGCAGCATCCTTGGATCCTCCACTTGGGATGCGACCTACGGCGGCGGATGCTCTTTCACGCACAACATCCAACTTTGGATCGATGCTATCGAAAGTTTGCAATCTTAATGAAAAAAAGAGGCATGAGGTGAGGTGAGGTGGTGAGGTGAGGTGCGGTGAGGACTGGTGTTGTGTAGGTGCGTATGCGTGCGTGCGTGTGCGTGTGTGTGTGTTACCAAGGACAGCAATAAAGAGGCATTAGGGTTTCCTCCGTTGACGAGGCGTCTACCTGCGGTAAGCGGCACGCGGAAAATTGCAACAGGGGATCGCCCGGAGCCCAGTCGAGGCCCCCTCCCCTCCCAGCTGCCTTGTGGCTCTGAAGCCCTGGCTTGCCCTGTTGAGCCTGGAGCCCGGAACATGGGCTTGAGCTTGGGGGGGAAGCATGGATAAGGGTCAAGCGGGTGACGGTGGAAAAGAGCCGAAGTCAGGAACGGCATGGTGACAATCGGCCGGGACGGACCAGGGTGCTAGGTGGGTGGTGGGGAAAGACCGCTCGCTCAGCAGGCTCAAGTGGCATCGTGGTTTATCCTCCTAAGGGCGAAGAGCACGTAGACTCCGCGTCATGGCTCGAAATAGATGCCATATAGTGGTCAATGGTTCTGCACGGCTTGCGCTTCCTGTCTGATATTGACGCTGTATCAGGTCGGTTCGGGTGCCTCGTGTGCCTCGGGTGCCCCCTTACCTCGCCTCAGGTCCCTAAGCACTTGCAAAAGGCTATTCTGGATGTCCGGAGCCGATCCCGTTTCCTGTTCAGGCTCCTGCTCAGAGCGCCAGGAGCCAGAACGGGACGTTGACGACACGGAACGAGACAATTCGGTGGATGACATGAGCGCCCTGGACCGGCACGAGCCTAACCAAGGTCAGTCTGGCAGTGAGTGTTGGTCGACGAACCCGACCCCGCCGTCTGGTTTGACTCCCGCCTTGTCCAACGTGCAAGGTGCCGCCTAGACGTCGTTGGGTCGCCGCCAACGGCTGTCAAAGAGAGTTGTTCGAGTCAAGCTGCAATGGCATTGTTCTGGCCGACGATTCGACGGAGCGGGAGCTTGAGGCAAAAACAGCAACAACAAGACAGCAGCTGACTAACAGGCACCTTCCTGGAGGCACAGAACGGCAAAGGGGACGGGAATGTGGGGGAAGGAACAGAGCTGAGATTATCCACCTCGAGCGTCACCGCATTGAAAGCTGGACTGCAGGTACAGTACATTGGGCTCATATTGCTCGTCAATCGTAAGAGCGAGTTGAGGTGAGGTAGGTACATACATGCCCGCCTGCCTGTCAGCCTGCTCAGCCGTACCGTACCGTACCGTTTGCCACCTTTTTGTGCCCATCTCGTGCAGTCTCTCATCGGCTCTGGGCCGCCCGCCCTGGGCTCCGGTGAACTGGTCTCATCCTAGGGCATCATCATCCACATCCTGGATCCGTCCGGGCCATCTCCCATCTCCAAAAAAGCACAACGGTACGTACCGCGCGCCATCCATGGAAGAGTCCATCCCCACTTGGCGCTGGCGCGCTCAACCTCCCAGCCCCGACGCTACCTATCCCAAGCCCGCCTTCCCACACCCACAAACCCACCTTTCTTTTTCACACGCCCACTGCATTAATGAGAGAGCAAGAGAAAGATGGAGAGAGATGGGAGATCCAGCCGAGGGGGTGGGCGTGTGAGAGATGGATGTGCCCTCTTGGCTCCTTCCCCCAGCTAATACCTCACTTCGCATCGCAGACGCAGCAGCAGCCAGCAGACGGGACGCAGAAGACAGCATCCAATCCATCCGTTCTAACAGCCCGCAGAGATGGAAGGAAACAGCGGATTCTGCGGGCACTTTGGGGGCAAAAGCGGACCGCCGCCGCCGCCGCCGCCGCCGCCTCATCGTCTGTTCTGCTTGTCTTCTCTGCTCTCTCCGCCTTGGTGCTCGCGCCGGGGAAGCAAGATGGCTCAACCGTCATGCTTCTTTTCTCGTCCGTTCTCTTCAAATCTCTCTCTCTCTCTTGCCCGGGCTCCCGTCATGAGCAACCTGGGCCAGCTAGCGCACATCTGATGCATGCAGTCGGCTCGTCTTCTCAGCCTTCTACGCAGCACCTACGCGCGCACTTGGCGGGATCCGCTAATTGATCCCTTGCCTGGGCTTGCAAGAAAGACGCCCTCGTCGCCGTCCGTCGTAGGTCGTCCGTCCGTCTTGCTTGGTCGTCGACACCCTTCCCTTGGCACCCTCGCTCGCTGGCTCGACACCACCCTCAACGCCATTGGACTCCCCGGCTCCTGGTCCCCTGTCCCGGTCTCAACGTCGTCGTCTACAAACGCACTGTGTCTCTCTCTCTGCCAAAAAGATTTCCCCTCTGCGTGCTTTAAGTTGCTTGGTGCTATCATTGGAAACACCCAATGGTTGCGTCGCAGCGCTCTTGGTGATGGGGCGGCCCCTAACACCTAAACAAGACACCACAGGCCTCGCTCACACTAGGTATCGTGGCCCGCACTACACCACCTTGGACCGTCGCTTCGTACTCTCGCCCATACGTCTTGACGCACTACCTAGGTACTCCAGCTCTTGCCTAGTCTAGCTCACCCGGGCACGCACTGCGCTCTGCGCCGCCATCGATACCTACCTCCAGTACCTATGGATGGATGTTCGATACCTCACCTCACCTCGTCTCAGTCCGTTTGTTAGTGCCCGCCCCGTTCTCCATCCTGCCCGCCCATCCATCCCATGCCCACATATCGTTTCCTGGCCCCTGATGCATCTCTTCATCTCACTCACCTGTTTCTCCATCAGCCTCCCTCCCTCTCGCTCAATCTTCTCACTCTCTCTCCCTCCTCCTCCTTCTCCTCC